>JAFIRS010009253.1:0-10959 GCA_018342105.1 Gonioctena quinquepunctata | reverse complement strand
CCTGATGTTATTATTGCACCTACACGTCTTTTCCTTTTTGAAGATTCATAACTTTTTTGAGCGTACTTCTAACACATTTTTCAGTGAAAAAAAATCAATTCCTTTATCATACCTACGTAAAAAAGCTACCCTTGTTACAAGTCGCTATAAGCAACCGTTTTCTAGATATTTGGACTTGAAAATTTAAAGTCGATTATTTGATAATCGATGAGTGTTGAAGTTATTACCATTATTTTGAATTTTTCACAAGAATGCGTAGGAAATGAATTTGACGTTTAAGTAAGTAGTTTTGGTAATTACATATTATGTGATAGTTAAAGTGAGTTTATACAGAAAGTAAAATAAAATGAGAAATAAAATAAAGTAAAATAAGAAGTAATAATTTTCAGAGTGTTTATAGAGCTGAGTAAATTAATGTAAGAAGTAAGAAAGCTGTCAATCGAAATTTGGGATTTTATGTTGTTACCTCAAACTTCAATGATGAATACTTGAAAATTTGGTTCCCGTTATTGTTTATTGAGTAAAGTATAAGCCATTGTTGACAACACTACCAATATTATAAAATCTAGCCATTCAAAGACAAAAAGAAATTTAAAAAAATGCCAATGAACACACCGTTTTTCGGTTATGAAAACAAAAATATGATAACGACTGCTATTTATATCATGTCATGTATCATCCTATCTCGTCAATTTGTCTAAATTATTCAATATGTACATATGCCTAACAACTTGTCAAGTAAAATAAAATAAAAGATAAAAGTTAACCATCTTTTATTTTACTTCTTATTTTATATTACTTCTTATTTTATTTTATTTCTGTATAAACCTGTTATGGATGTTGTGTAGTTTTAACTTTTTAAATTACTTAATTTTATTTCTTATTTTATTTTACTTGCTGTATAAACTCACTATAAAACGTTTTGTTGTTTCGTTGAAGTTTCTGAAAGTTTTAAAAGACTAATTTTGAAAAAATTGATTATTTAAACAATAATGCTCATTTAGCCGATATCCATTTCGTTTATGGCCTTGCGGATGGCAATGCGCGCGAAGCAAGACGTATTTACCAGGAGCGATTTCCTAATCGAGTACTGCCTTCAGCTCCAACATTTACCAGTCTCCACCGTCGTTTGGCAGAAACACGTAGCTTTGAGAGGGCAGCTGATATTATTGGAAGACCAATCACAAACTTTCATAACAACCATGTTTGGGCTCTGGAAAATCCGCACGCAGTTAGTGAAAGACATTATCAGTATCAATTTTCTGTAAATGTATGGGCGGCATTAATTGATAATTACTTGTTGGGTCCTTTCTTTCTTCCGTTCCGACTGAATGGCGCAACTTGCAGAGACTTTTTGGAAAATGAATTGCCGGTACTACTTCAGAATGTACCATTAGAAATTCGTATCCGCATATGGTTTATGCATGATGGGGCTCCGGCCCATTTTAGCGTTGTAGCCAGGGAATTCCTTGACACTGTCTATCCAAATCGATGGATCGGTAGGGGTGTAGAAGAACCTAACCAGGCGTCAGCACCAAGGTCCCCAGATCTGAACACGCCAGATTTTTATTTTTGGGGACATTTGAAGTCACTAGTTTATGAAACTCCAGTAGCGAACGAAGAAGATCTAAGAAGAAGAAACAATAAGAAACACACCAATAATTTTTGAGCGAGTACGAGATTCAATGACTAGGAGACTGAATGCCTGTATCTTCGCTGAAGGTGGACACTTTGAACAATTTATTTGAATACAATTTAATTTCCTTTATTTTATTTTATTTTATATATTCAAAATTTCTTAAAATAAAATGTTGATATTTCTTGCAAATTTCATTGAAACAAATACAGATTTTGCACCCTTGATACGAAAATAACTATTTCAAACGAGGAAAAATGAATAGAATAGGTGGCGCTCCCTACAAAAAACCATAAACTACTTACTCAAACGTCAAATTAATTTCCTAAGCATTCTTGTGAAAAATGCAAAATAATGGTCATAACTTCAACACGCATCGATTATCAAATAATGGACTTGAAATTTCCAAGTGCAAATATCTGGAAAACGGTTGCTTATAGCAACTTGTACGTAGATATGATGGGGTAATTGTTTTTTTACTGGAAAATGTGCTAGAAGTACGATCAAAAAAGGTATGAATCTTCAAAAAAGATAAAGACGTGTAGGTGGCGCCCCCTACAAGTAAGAGCAATAATAACATCAGGTTCGAATTCGACACCTCAAAAAACTCTCAATACCAATTTTCGTTCAACTAATGTCAGTAATTTTCAAGAAAACGGTTGCTTATAGCGACTCGTAAGATGGGTTTTTTGTGATGTAGATATGATTTTTTTATTGAAAAATGTGCTAGAAGTACGCTCAAAAATGTTATGAATCTTCCAAAAAAAAAAAGACGTATAAGTGGTGCCCTGTTGAAATACTTAGTGTTCATGTTTGAATTATTCATTTTGTATACTATATATTTTAAAACAAGAGAGTTGTTGATTAAAAATATGAGTTGGATAGATTGTCAAAATAAAATTAGACAAGATAATTGTTCTGCAATATTTTCATTATAAAAAAAAGGTTCTTGAGTTCTCCTTCATTGAATACCACAAAAACCAACAGGTTATGGGCCCAGTACAGAAGTTGTGAGAAGAGAATCATAATTTACACACATATAAACTAACAGTTATTTGTGTGGTTGTTTTGAGATTTGAAAATAAAATGGAGCAAGTTGATTTCAAGAGAGTTATCGTACTCGAGAATAATGGAAGTAATTATCCAGCATGGAAATTCCAGATAATCATAATCCTACGAACTGCTGGAGTTTATGACATAGTCGACAAAAGTAGACTCAGCATCAGAAGAAAGCAAGAAGAAATGGAGTGAAGACGACTTGAAAGCACAACGTGTGATCGTGACTTCAGTTAGCGAAAGTGTTATCACTCATCTTATCGCTTGCAAAAGTTCAGCAGACATGTGGTCTAGAATACAAGCACTGTTCGGGAAAACAACCGAAGCAAATTTACATTCCCTTCAACAAAGATTTTATGCATACGTCTTCAAAAATGATGGGGTAGCAGCACATATAGCGGATCTTGAGAACCTGAGCCATGAACTGAAATCGTGTGGAGATGAAATTGTTGGAAGTAGTTGATTCGCCCTGTTGAATATTTATATTAAGATCTTTGCTTAACCCTATATATGTGTTATATTTTGATGTATGAGAGTGGAGTGACAAGTGTCATTATATTTTGTCAGTTTTTTATGCAAATAAAAAGTCATTACTGATTTACTTTTTCGATTAAAATCGTATTCAACTACGAAACTAGTTGAAACACTGCACAGTTTTAACAGAAATCAGTGAGAATATGCTAGTAAAAAAAATTCTGATGACATTACCAGAAAGTTTCGAACATTTCCACTCGGCTTGGGACAGCTCTCCAGAAAAAACGCTGAATAGTTTGACATCAAGATTGATTGCTGAAGAAGAAATAATCAGGAACAGGGACAACAGAGACGAAGGGATGGTCGATGCATTTTCTGCAGAAAAATCGAACTGGAGATCAAAATATCCTAGGAAGATTGAAAATGAATCAAAAGAAAGAAGATTCGCGAAGAAAAACGTGATATGTAATTATTGTAAAAAACGAGGACATTGTGAGCGTGATTGTTGGTTCAAGAAAAAGAAGGTGGAACAAAGATCATCTTCATCATCAACGAGGTCTAACTACGCTCTCATGTTCAACACGGAAGGTGAATCTAAATGTGATTGGTATTTGGACAGTGGAGCGAGTCAACACATGACTTTTAACAGATCATGGTTCAAAAATTATGAAAAACTCAATATCAAAGAGTATATTGTCATCGGTGATGGAACGAGGTTAGCAGTTGAAGGAAGAGGTTCTATATCAGTCAACATTCGGAAGAAAAATAATGATACCATCAGCTGTACCATCGAAAGGGTTCTACATGTTCCAGATCTAAAGTGTAGTTTATTTTCTGCCAGTGCTGTTGCTGACAAAGGTTACACAATCATCACCAATAAAAGACAATGTAAAATAATCAAGGATAATGAAATCATAATTCTGGGTGAACGTGATGGAAATTTATTCAGACTTAAAATGGATCTAGAAAAAGATACTCAAGCTTATGTGGGTTCCAAAGAAAACCGATCTCTGAAACTTTGGCATGAGTTATTGGTTCATCAAAATGTCACTCAATGTCGGAAAATCCTGAAAAATTTTGGATTTGAACACAATGAAAATGAAGAATTCCAATGCGAATCTTGCATTTATGGAAACAGACCAGAGAAAAATTTCCAAATTCTACAACGGTGACCTCAAAACCCGGTGAAATTGTCCATGCAGACGTCAGCGGCCCTATGGAAGTAAATGTTGAAATTATTGGATCTCCAGTGAGAAGCAGGGAATCAAATGATACAATATACACGTAATACTTATACTTGCAGAGAGAAACTAAACTGACACATTATTCTAACATTACAGTGACAGTCGATCTAACATATACAGCATGTTCCAAATTACTTCACAACACCCTCTCTATTTGGGACAAGTCCTTGGCGAGATAAACATGCACGAAATTTATCGCGATTCAGGGGTTTGGTAAAGGAATCCGCTATCATCTCTTGTGTTGGTACATGATCCAACTTGATTTCTTGGCGCAGAATACGTTCCCGTATAAAATGATGTCGCACATCGATGTGCTTAGTTCGAGCCTGATAAGCACCGTTTTGAGCCAAATTCTGAGCGCCCTGGTTATCAACATGGAGTGAAGTTGGCTGTTTCGCAGAAGCGGAAAATAGTTCACTAGCCAGGCCTCGGAGCCAGAGTGCTTCCTGTATCGCTGCTGACATGGCCATATACTCAGCCTCAGTAGTTGACAGAGCTATGGTAGGTTGACGCTTAGTTGCCCACGAAATAGGCGAGCTATTTTTCAGGAAGATGTAGCCGGTGACACTGCGTCGCTCATCTTCGTCACTTGCCCAATCCGAGTCACTAAATCCGGTAATTTCAGTGATGTTTGTCGCCCTACCACTGAATTCAAGTTTCCAATGAGCTGTTCCCTTGAGGTAGCGCATGATACGCTTCACTGCTGTCCAATGTACCTTTCCTGGGTTTCGATTGAAGCGACTTACATAGCTGATTGCAAAGTTGACATCTGGCCGAGAAACTTGAGCGGCAAAAAGAAGACTCCCAACTGCTTCTTGATAGGGGACAGTCCTCATCTTAAATTCTTCATCTGGAGTTTTTGGAGATTGTTCCTTAGAAAGCTTCTCATTCGGAGAGATCGGTGTATCAACGGGATTGCAATCAAGCATGTTGAACCTTTTCAACACATCTTCAATGTAAACTTGTTGGTCAATCCAAATTTTCTGATTAACTCGATCTCGCGTGATCCGGAATCCTAGGACAGACTTTGCCTCCCCCATGTCGACCATCTTGAAACTGTTCATTAACAGTTTTTTAAGGTCATTTTTCATCGATTTATCATTCGAAAATATCAGAAGATCGTCGACATACACGGCCACTATCAATATTCTATTGTTGGAAATATGATAGTATATGCAAGAATCGAATTTGGATTGTCTGAGCTTGCAATTTTTCAAACAACTATCAAGCTTAATATTCCAAACTCTACTTGCCTGTTTGAGGCCATATATACTCTTTTTTAGCTTGCATACTTTATTTGAATTTTCGTAGAGTTCAGGTTGAAGCATGTAAATTTCCTCCGTGAGATCTCCCTGGAGGAAAGCTGTTACTGCATCCAACTGCTCTATTTCAAGGTTGTATTGCGCAGCTAAGACTAGAAGATATCTAATGGAACTGTATCGGATTACAGGAGAATACGTCTCTTCGTAATCTATACCTTTTTTTTGGCCACAGCCTTTAACAACAAGTCGTGCCTTATATTGGGTTACTTTTCCAGAAGCATCCTTCTTTGATTTGTTGAAAATATAAACAGGATGTTCATAAAATCAGATGTGGAATCATCTGCGACTGAAAGATAAACTTAAGTCACTATCTTCCATCGTCAAGATAACCTCTTGTGGGGTATTCATGTTGAAAAGGGAAACATTCTCAATTGAATATTGATAGAAAGATTTTTCTGTGAATTGAAAAATCCACGATTAAAATGAAGTTATTTTTTGTGAATGTCTAACAGAAAACAACTACTTCCCCGGCTAAAGCCACGCTGGACATTGAACTACATCTGATAGATATTCTGAAAAGGCCCTAACTCAAAAGAAAAAATCTGAAATTGAAAATTTGTATTTTCATTCAGATAGTTATTTGATTTTCTATTCCAGTCTTAATTAAGAACTCATAAAGATGAATGAGGCAAAGAAGAATGTTTTCCAAAAGAGAGTACTCACCAGAAATCATTCGTAACATTGACGCAGGAGAGACATCGCATTCACTAGGTCTTCAATACATTTTTGTCGACGAAAATCTATTTCACGCTTCCACGATCATCAGGAAGACCGGAAGAAATGGGAAACACATTTTCAAGAAGCAATCTCACTTTGCAAAGATGGAAAAAGTTAGAATCATTTCTTTTGGAGAGACACTTTGAAATTAGTGTTTTCTGACATAGAAAATCAAATAACTATCTGAATGAAAATACAAATTTTCAATTTCAGATTTTTTCTTTTGAGTTAGGGCCTTTTCAGAATATCTATCAGATGTAGTTCAATGTCCAGCGTGGCTTTAGCCGGGGAAGTAGTTGTTTTCTGTTAGACATTCACAAAAAATAACTTCATTTTAATCGTGGATTTTTCAATTCACAGAAAAATCTTTCTATCAATATTCAATTGAGAATGTTTCCCTTTTCAACATCCTTCTTTATTTTGAAAACCCATTTTGATTTCAAAGGTTTTCGGTCTGAATTCCCATGTGCCGTTGTCGATCTGGGCTTTATATTCACGATCCATCGCCTTGAGCCAATTTTCTTTGTCTGGGCTTGCCAGCACTTCCTCAACAGAAGTTGGGTTGCTAAAATTTTCAACAAAACCCGAATAACTCACATAATCATCGTGGGTCTGTGGTGGTCTTCTAATTCGGTCTCCTCTTCGAAGATGTTGTTCGGGAAGACTTGTTGTTTGCCTTGAAAGTATAAAATCTGGATCAGACTGATCCTCTTCGAAGTTTGGGGGTTCTTCGCCAGAACTATCGTCACTTTCTTCATCAGAAAAATCTTCGATAGGCGGTCCTGAATCTGACTCATGGTCCGGATCAGGAAAGAAAAACGTCCTACTTTCCTCAGAAGACTTATTCAAAAGTGAATTTCCTTTCTCGTACTCAGAGAAAATCACATCTCTCGAGACTATGACAGTTTTGGTTTCAGGATCGTACAACCTGTAAGCTTTGGAATGAAGACTGTATCCAACAAAAATACAGGGTCTCGACTTCGGATCCAGTTTTTTCCTTTTTGAATCAGGTATATGTGCATATACTTTGCAACCAAAAATGCGAACATGTGCTACAGTAGGCTTCAGTCCGGACCAAATCTCCTCCGGAGTATTCTCGACACATGAAGTCGGGGATCGATTGAATAGGTAAACCGTAGAATAGACAGCCTCAGCCCAAAAACTATTCGGAAGACTTGATTCGCTCAGGAGACATCGGGTACGTTCCATTATTGAACGATTGAGCCGCTCAGCCTTGCCATTTTGCTCAGGGGTATAAGGCACAGTGGTCTGATGCTCAATCCCAGTGGAATTGAGATAATCATAAAATTTTTGGGAACAATACTCTCCACCATTATCTGTTCTCAAAATCTGAATTTTTGGCCGGTTTGATTTTTCACAAAATTTTTAAATTCGACGAAACGATCAAAAAACTTGATCTTTTGTTTCAAGAAAGTAACAAATGTCTTATGACTGAAATCGTCTAAGAATGTCAGTATATATTTCGAACCTGCCAGAGAACAATCAACGGGACCCATAACAAATCAGAATGAATTATCTGAAGCAACCTGGATGTCTTGGTAGTACTTTCACTAAAAGATAATCGATGACTCTTACTGGTAGCACAGATTTCACATACAAATCCTTCGGGAATTTTCTCATGAAATTTTATGCCATGCACTAATCCATTTTGAGCTTTATTCAAATTGGGAAAATTTACATGACCCATACGTTTGTCCATAATAAAGCATTTCCTAGCATATCAGAACGTGTCAGCATTGCATTTTCAGAGGGCCTGTCAATTTTAAAAAGGTTATTTTGCAAAGTGGCAGTTGCAATAATTTTCCTTGAGCATTTATGATCTGAGCTCCTTCTGAATTAAAATTGACTTTATTTCCCTTTGAACGATCTGACCTTACAGAAAGAAGATTTACTTCAAATCAGGGACATAGAACACATTTTCGACGTTCACATTAAAATATTGATCAGAAACTGTTACCGGTAACTGGATATCACCAACACAGTTTGTTTCCATCTGCTGATCATTGGCAGTTGTGATGGTTAATTTCGACGATGTTTCCTCACTGATGAAGTTCGATTTATCCACGGTCAAATGAGCGGAACATCCGGAATCGAGAAACCAATCATTTCCAGTTGATTTGACATGAGCTGACAAAGCTGTGAACATCGTAAATTCTGATTTGTCACTCTTCTGCACGAATACCTGTTTCTTGGAACTGTTCTCATCACAGTTTTTGCAATATGTCCAGCGTACCTGTTACATTTGTAGCAACGTGGTCCTTTGCCTGTTCCTTTGGAACCATTCCTGGTATATGAAGAACTGTCAGCAATGACATATTTACGTTCACGACTTCGATTGGTGCCTGAATCTGAACTATTTTTGTTTCCGTAGCCATACATCGCAGAACCTTTTCTGGACTTTTCAACACAAATGTCTTGCAATAATTTAGTTTTCATTGCATCAGCGGTAACTTTAATGCCAGAGCTTTCGATTCCCATTATCATGGGTTTATACTGATCTGGAAGACCGGCTAAAAGAATAGCGCCAACCCACTCGTCGGAAACTTTCATATCAATGCAATTAAGCTTGTAAGCGGTTTGAATGATCTTATTCACATATGATTCGACACTTGGACAATCTTCAAGACGAGTACTGATTAAAGTTCGCAACAAACCTACTTTTCTCGTAAGACCGGTGTCCTCAAATGCTTTTGCAAGGTTTTCCCAAGCTTCTTTGGCGGTTTTTGTCTCTTGAACATGAATATACAGTATAGGATCAATCAGTAAGATTATTTTAGAACGAGCTTTCGTGTCCTTTTTCTTATCATCTGAGTCACCAGAAACACTTTCCCACAAATCCTGATCTTCGAGATAGGCTCTAACTCCGACCTTCCACGAGTCGTAATTTTCCCTCCCTTTCAGTTTCTCGATTGGAGGTAACTGATATGACATGTTTGATCGGGGATCGCAAGTTCACTACTTAGGGCCTTACTCCTGATATTTTCTATATTTCAAGCACTTGAATCTGGGCCCGTAACCTGTTGAGATTATTGGATCTCCAGTGAGAAGCAGGGAATCAAATGATACAATAGTAAAATCAGTTGGCGGTTCAGTTTATTTTCTTGTGTTAAAAGATGATTTTTCCCACTACAGGAATGTTTATTTCATGAAGCATAAGAGTGAAGTCATAACAAAAATATCTGAGTTCATACCAAAGTTTGAATTGGAAACCAATGAAAAAATAAAAATCATTCGATCTGACAATGGTTCTGAATTCAAAAACAGAAATATGGAAAAATTGTTGAAGGAATACGGCATAAAACAACAATTTACTGTAGCTATACTCCTGAGCAAAATGGAGTAGCAGAAAGAGAAATAAGAACATTGGTTGAAGGAGCCAGAACTTTACTTCATTCGAAAAAACTTGAAAAATATCTGTGGGCAGAAGCGGTTAATACAGTTTCATACGTTTTGAACATAACTGGTACAAGTTCCATACCAGAAAAAACCCCGTATGAATTAATCCTCAATAGAAAACCAGACATTGATTGTCTAAAAATTTTCGGAAGTCCGGTATATACACATGTACCCAAACAAAAACGGCAAAAATGGGACTGGAAAAGTAAAGAAGGTATATTTGTAGGTTATTCTGAGCAATCTAAAGGATATCGAATATATTTTCCAACTGACAAAAAGATTGACGTTTGCAGAGATGTAATTTTCAAGAAAAGTCAAGGCGAATTCACGACTAAAATGGAAGAAAAGTCAATACAGACAATGAGTGTGATACTTCCGAAATCTCCTGAAAACAGTGAACTGGTGAATGGAACAATTGAAAATGAAATACAAGAAGAAATAGCAGATGAAATTGTTGAACATGTTGATGAATCTACAGAAAATAGGACTCTGAGAGATAGAAATGTGTTAAAAGTTCCAACCAAATACAATGATTATGTGTGCATGTTGTCAGACGACGAAGTCAATTTCAGCCAAGCGATGGAAAGTAAGGAATGGAAAAAAGCTATGAAAAAAGAAATAGATGCACAACTTCAAAATCAAACATGGGAATTGACATCTCTACCACATAATAAGAAATCTCTGAATTGTATGTGGATTTACAAATTGAAATCAAATGGACTTCATAAAGCAAGGTTAGTCGCGAAAGGATGTAGTCAGAAATATGGAATAGATTATCACGATACATTTAGTCCAGTAGCACAGTACAAATCTATAAGATTGATTTTGGCTGTAGCATCATGCAATGGAATGTTTTTGACACAGTTCGATGTCAAAACTGCATTCCTGAATGGAAACTTGGATAAGGATATATATATGCAACAACCTCCAGGATTTGAAGATGGGACTGAACGAGTATGTCATCTTAAAAAGAGTATTTATGGACTCAAGCAAGCTCCCCGGAATTGGAACAAGAAATTTGTTGATACATTGGAAACATTTAATCTTGTACCGTCTGAGAACGATCCATGTATTTTTTACAAAAATCATAGAA
>JAFIRS010009252.1:0-10961 GCA_018342105.1 Gonioctena quinquepunctata | reverse complement strand
GAAATTAATAAGTTGTTGACAAACATGTCAAACTGTTTATTCTGGCATCCAACACCGCGATAATTGATAAACAAATGAATAAGTGAACAAACCACCAGTACACTTGTCGCTGAGAAAGTTGCAGCTACCTTTTGCCGGTGTTAATCTGATTTCCATCTGTATGTGAATCAGTTATATAGCGGTTTGAGATAGTTCTGCTTGTTTTTATCATATTTTTTGTTATATCTTTCTCTCTGAATTTGGTATCTGGTTTCGTTTTTACATCTCATTTTTCTTTTCCCAAGCTTGTTATATCTCCTCTTGGCAAACCACACTGTTGGAGTTTTATATATTATTCGCACTGTATATGTTCCTATTTTATTTACCTGCATGAGAATAGCTGACTATGAATTTTGTTGTTGTTTTTTCAAGAAATAAATATATTAACAATTTTTCACAAGAAAAAATATAAATTAATTTTCATTCTTCGAGACCAGATATTTCCATAAAATAAGCATTCCTCCAGGTAAAGTCAAATCATATGGTTCTTCGAGACCAGATATTTCCATAAAATGAGCATTCTTTCAGGTAAAGTCAAATCATATGGTCCATCATCGCCTTTAGAGAAAAGCACTTTGGTACAAGTATACGGAAGAGTGAAAGACTTGCCGAAAAAGCCATGCGAACCGCAGGAGACACAAGAAGATCTGATCATAACCAAGAGGAAGTTTCTTTTAAGAGATCGATGGTAGCCAACAATTCAGAAGACAAGACATCTGCCAGAGAATCTCAGAATGTCTACAACAACAAATGAGAACACGGTCAATCTAGATATGGAAGCAGGGTAGACTCGAAAAGAAGTAATTTGTCATCAAGAAATCGAGAAGAAATCGAGATGGGCGTAGAAATGAAGGAAAAAGAACTGGAACAAGAAGTTTTGAAGAGACAACAACAAATTTTAGATCTCCAACTCGCGATGGGATTAGTACAGATTAAAACGGAATCATCCGACATGGATCAGGATGAAACTGGGTCACATCGGTACAAAGAGTCAGTGGTAAGTGACGGTCCAGATGTCCAAAAATGGATGACGAGAGAACTCCCATGGGCAAGGCAAACCAACGTTGAAGGTAAAGACAAATCCATAATACCCAAGTTATTTGATCATGAATTAAGTAGTGTTAGTAAGTTTAATTCTAAAAGTTTCGAAAAACATTCCATACAAAATGGAAACGTTCGTTCTCGACAACGTCGAATGACAGATCATGACATTAGAAAATTTTTTACTTGACAGGGTGTTCCGAAAGATTTGCCCATTTTCAAAGGAGATCCCACAGAATGGCCAAATTTCATATATCAGTATAAAAATTCAACAGCAATTTTCGTTTTTTTTTTTTTTTATTATGTTCTGGTTCCCACGAAAAGGGATATCCTGTAATGTTCAGAGAACATCGTGGGAACCAAGGGAAAGAAGGTAGGAGTTGGTGTTCTTCTTAAATTTCTGGAGGTTGTATGCCTCGGGGAACACCTCCCTAGGCAATGAGTTCCAAAGCCTTGCTGTTCGTTGGATGAACGAGTCTTTGGAAAGTGATGTTCTGCAGGTCTCCAAAGTGACCACGAAGGGGTGTGATGACTGAATTTGACGGGTTAATCTCGAAGAGACTGCCAAAGCAGGAACGATTGTTGATATTTCGGACGAGCATCGCCCATGAAAATATCTATAAAATAGAGACAAATCGCCAACTTTTCTACGGTGTTCCAGACATGTGAGCGAGTTTGTAAGCAAGGCATCACCGACGAGATGAATTGCCCTTTTTTGGACAGAATCCAATAGCCTCAGGATATGTTTAGGTGCCGCGCTCCAAATATGGGAACAGTATTCCAGGACAGGTCGGATCTGTGCCTCATAGATCATAAGCAGCTGAGTGGGGGTGAAATAGCTCTTGGCACGAAACAGAAAACCAAGTTTTTGGGATGCACTTTTGGCAATGGACCTCACGTGATTTTCCCAGGAAAGGTTATTGCTGATAGTAATACCAAGCATCGATATGGATGAGTTCAGTGGTATGGTTACTCCTGACAAAGTTATGTTAGGCACAGTGAGATCGGCTTCTCTAGAGAAAAGACATGCTTGTGTTTTGTTTGCATTGAATTCTACCAAGTTATTAGATCCCCACTCGAGAATTGTTGCTAAGTCCATATTTATATTATTAACATTTCTTCTTCGTTCATTTCTGGTTTCACGGGCTGATATAGGGGCCCTGGAAGAGAAAGCGGTATGGAGGGTACTATCATCGGCAAAGCTGTGTACTGGACATGAAGTTGCTTTCAACAGGTCGTTGATGTGAAGTAGAAATAGTGTTGGTGCGAGAATAGATCCTTGCGGAACACCAGCATTTATGGGTAGAGTGTCAGATGAAACTCCATCGACCACTACATGGAGAGACCTGTTTGAGAGGAAACTAGCAAGCAGAGAACACAGCTGAGGGGGCAAGCCATAAGACGGAAGCTAATGCCACAGCTAAAGTTTCTCCATACTTTTCAATGGATAGCTGCCATATATGTGAGACGTAAGCGAGCAGGTCACCAGTTGATCTCTGATGGCGAAAGCCATATTGCCTATCGTTGACAATTCCTGAGTCTTCCAGATATTTCATGAGCTCGATGTTGATGGCTTTTTCCATGACCTTTGACATAATAGATAGCAGTGCAATAGGTCTGTAGTTGCTAGGTAGGGCCTTTTTGCCTTTTTTAGGGACTGGCTGTACTCTTGCAATTTTCCAATTGGACGGAAATACCCCCAAATTGTAAGAGTGGTAGAACAACTTGCAAAGAACAGGTGTTAGTTCGGGGGCACATTTCTTGAGAACAATCGGCGGGATTCCGTCATACAAAAGTTATACAAAAGTTATACAAAAGTCATACAAAAGTTATACAAAAGAGGAGAATCAATGTCGACTCCAAAAAATGCCTCAAAGGTAACGCAATCCTTATTGATATTACCACAGAACATTGACAAAGCTACATATTTCCACTGATGCATCTGAAAACGCATCCGCCAGTTTAGCGTATTTACGCTGGCAACAGAATGAAAATGCGGAAACTCTTTCCGAATGCGGAAACTCGTGTATCACCCCTGAAACCCTCATCAATACCACGCCTAGAACTACAGGCAGCTTTGATTGGAGCACGACTAGGCGCGAGCCTCAGAAAATCAATGGAATATGTCAGCAATTTGCGGTTATACAAAAGAGGAGAATCGATGTCGACTCCAAAAAATGCCTCAAAGGTGAAGCAAGAAAGGTAACGCAATCCTTATTGATATTACCACAGAACATTGACAAAGCTACATATTTTCACTGATGCATCCGAAAACGCATACGCCAGTATAGCGTATTTACGCTGGCAACAGAATGAAAATGTTGAAGTCAGCTTTTCAAATGCGGAAACTCGTGTATCACCCCTGAAACCCTCATCAATACCACGCCTAGAACTACAGGCAGCTTTTATTGGAGCACGACTAGGCGCGAGCCTAAGAAAATCAATGGAATATGTCTATTGGACCGATTCCAAAACCGTCCTGTCTTGGATTCGTTCTGAAGCAAGGCGATTAAAGATGTTTGTGGCACAACGTCTTGGTGAAATCCAAAGAATCACCAACGTTCTTGAATGGAGATATGTTGAATCCAGAGACAATTTTGCTGATGACGTTGAGCAAAGAGCTATGTTCAGACTGACTTTCCAAGCTCAAAGATATCCTCAAGATTATGTCCTTCAAACAACTTTTGCCGAGATAGAGAATATTATCAACTCAAGACCTCTGAATCACGAGTCGATTGATCCAAATGATCCTGAGGCAATAACTCCAAATCATTTCCCTAAAGGGCGATCATATGCCGCATTACCATGTACTAAAATAGAAGAGAAGAATCCTATTCTGTTGACGAAATTGAAGGCAGCACTGATAATTCCCGATTTCTTCTGGCAACGATGGTTCCGTGAATATATACCCTCACTCACGAAACGGACAAGTGGCACAAAGAACAGAAATTCATCAAATTGGGGGATGTTTTACCAATTTTTGATCAAAATACAACCAGGAATTGTTGGCCCAAAGGCAAAGTGGTAAATTTATTTCCTGCGAAAGATGGAAAGATTCGTATAGTCGACGTGATGACCGCGAAAAAGACCGTTTTTCGAAGACCAGTTTCCAGGCTTTGCAGCCTACCTGTTCAGAAGGATAGCAAAGAAGAAAGTATTTATTGATAGGAGCAATTACTGGGTGGCATAAGTGTTGAAGTTTTATATATTATTCGCACTGTATATGTTTCTATTTTATATAACTGCATGAGAATAGTTGACTGTGAATTTTGTTTTTGTTTTTTTAGGTAATAAATATATTGACAATTTTTGACAAGAAAAACTATAATTTCATTTTTCTTCTTTGAGACCAGATATTTCCATAAAATAGGCATTATTCCAGGTAGAGTCAAATCACACATATTTTGGCAACCCACATTTCCTTTTGGCAACCCACACATTTTGTTTCTTTTCACAAATTTTAAAATTTATTGCCACTTTCTATATCATTGTTTGTTATTCTAACTTATTCCAATGATTTAATTTACAATATCTAATTCTAAACCTTATATTCTATGTACAAATTTGGATAAAATTTATTTTTGACATTTTCCTGTTTTCATAATTTTTATATTTCATTATTTTCCTCACATAGTTTTTGACATCTCGCTGTTGCGTTTCCTCCTGATCTGGTTTAACACACAGAATGTTCCAACTTGTATACTGTTGGATCTACTTGGAATACAAAGTTTTTTCGTGAATTAAAATTTCTATATTAATTTATTGTTTGTGCACTTTGGCTGTATCGTTGATCACATACTTATAACAATGATACATATGCGTTGACAAGAACATGTTATAAGATTCTAGAATAGTGAAAAAGTATAGGAAAATTGTAAAACAAACATAGTATGAACCACGATGACTCAAATACCTAATAATAATAAATTATCATTTTAATCATTTCATAAATATTTCCTAACATAACAATTTCCCTTAATTTATATTCAACATTTTGATACTTGCTGGTAAAATTTGAATATCAATTCATCATTTACATTCTTGATATTTTTTTTTTTAAACCCCTTTGGAATTTTCAATTCAAGAGAGAATCATCATTCCTGACATTTGATATTTGTTTTATATTTTATTTTCAATTTATATTTTTTTTAAATTTTTTTTTATTTTAATTATACTCTGTTTTATTATTTTTCCTATCCCTTCCGTTAATTGTTCTTTGTATTCTATTGAATTGGATATTTTAATAATCTGAATCTCTCAATTTCTTTATTTTTATTTTGTGCATGAACTCTTTCGCTATACCTTATTCATACATAATTAACTAATTATATTTATTTATAATTCATTAATAAATCTTTATTTAAATTATCAATATACCTTTTTATCATTTCACCTTTATAGTTCTTATTATATACTTCATTATTATTATTATTATTATCATTTCCACTTCATTTCTCACATGCATTCTTTTCATACAGAAAATATTTTACTCATTGTTTCTTTTAATTTTTCTTCAAAATTCATATCATTTATTATCAATTTCTATATTTTCCCTTCATAATCTATTTTGATTTTTACTTTATCTAACTAAATTGTACCAATAATTGTTTCACATTCTATATTTTTCAGTATTATTGATTTTTATTCAATATTATTATTTTCTTTTTCAAATTTCAATACATATGTTGATTTGTTTTCTATTTTTTTTCTCTCATTGATGTATTTTTACCTTCAAGTTTATTTTCCCTTTTATTTTATTCGAATGTTTCTGAAACAGTTTCTTTCAAACAATATTTTTAAATATTTTTTCTGTTCCCTAACTTACCTGTTAAATTTGTTAAACCTACAATTGATTATTCCCTAAATTTTATAATTCATATTTATCTCTTCTATGGAATTGTACTTGTTCGATATAACAAACATATATTTTATTTAAAAAAATTCAATTGAACATTTTCAATTATTGCTCTTTAATAATTTTAAACTTTTTCTTGTTTTTGATTGCCATTTTCATTCAAATTCTTTTCTATTTTCATATTTGACTTTTTAATATTCATTATTATTATTTCATTGTTTGTATTCCTTTCTCCATCTCAAATTTTTTATTAGCCATGTGAATGTCATTTTTTTCCATTATTATTATTTTATCAATTATTTTTCCTGCTTGCTTTTCAAAATTCATATTTATCATGTTCTTTCCATTCCTAAATTCATTATTTTCACCATCAAAATCCATTTTTATATTTTGTATTTGTTTATCACCTTTTTCTGATAAATTGTTACTAACATATGTTCTTTGTATATCTACCCCATGAAATTCCTTATTATTTTGCTCACTACTTGTTTCGAATGAATTACATATTCCTTCTGTACTTTCTTTGAAACTTTTCCATGTTTCCCATACTTTCTCTCATTCCATCAATCATTCTTTCTATTTTCTCTTCCATTCTACTGAATTTTCATTCGGTCTTTTTTCCATTCTTGCCATATTTTCATTCATTTTCTCTGTTTTTTCTGAGTTTTCTTTCATTCTTTTTTCCATTCTTTCTTCCATTTTTACTGACTTTCCTTTCATAAATTCCATTATGATATTGAACTGATTGTCCGTCCATTCACTTTGTGCTTCACTCCCTCTCACATTACTACTCTCTCCTTCCTCTTGATCACCCCTCTCTACCTCCTGCACCTTCTTCCAAACCAACTTCTTTACTATCTCTCAAATCCATTTTCTACACACTTATATAAATATGTTAATGCAAGTATTCTAAAATGTCAACTTATATTTTCCCTGTATAAATATTAGATTTTAAACAAATGTTGTTCTTTTCAATTTCTGTAAAATTTACAATTGCTTCTAATTATTACTTTGGCAATTCTGCTCCGCGTTGGGCGACAATTGTTGTGATAGGTGCTTTACTTATATTTGTATTATGGTAGATTTGTTTCAGTTGATTTTCTTATTTATTTAATAATTTCAAGAATAAATACCCTCTTTCAACACTCTCTCTACCTCATCCCAGCTCAGACGGTACGCCTATGAAGTGTGAGTCATCTCTGTTCTCAACGGCAGGTTCAGTAGTGCCAACTTGGCGCAATGCTTGATGTCAAATATGCTGTTTTGTGGGGAAAATTATTGTTAGGTGCTCAATAGATAGAACACAGATGACAGAAAAATCGTCAAATGATTGTTTTTATTGTAATCAATCCTTTAAATTGACCTACTCTTCGAAATCTAACTTATCTAACTGAAATATTTGATGAATAAACGTTTCAATGTCATGGACCGTCTGTGAGAATTGGACAAACCAACAAGAGTTCAAATCAATGGACACAAATGATCAAATAATCACTATAAGTATCTGGACCTGTTATGTTGCAATTTTTTAATTTTGTTGAAATACCTGCTTCCCTCTTCTGTGGTGTTCTCCTATCTATTAAGAGTATTCTTGCTCACTGGAGAAATACAGCTATACTGCATAGAGCCTCTTTCTCGTTCCTGGGAATGGCATGAACTGTTTGCTTATTTTTCCATTTGTATGTGAATCAGTTATATAGCGGTTTTAGATAGTTCTGTTTGTTTTTATCTTGATTTCTGTCATATTTTTCCCTCTAGATTTGGTATCTGGATTCGTTTTTACATCTCAAATTTCTTCTCCCAAGCTTGTTACATTTCCTTTTGGCAACCCACACATTTTGTTTCTTTTCACAAATTTTAAAATTTATTGCCACTTTCTATATCATTGTTTGTTATTCTAACTTATTCTAATGATTTGATTAACAATATCTAATTCTAAAATTTATATTCTATGTACTAATTTGGATAAAATTCATATTTGACATTTTCCTGTTTTCCCAATTTTTATATTTCATTATTTTCCTCACATAGTTTTTGACATCTTGCTATTGGGTTTCCTCCTGATATGGTTTACCATACAGGATGTTCCAACTTGTATACCATCTGATACTCATGACAAGGGAGATACTTCAGGACTGACTTTTTGATACATATGCGTTGACTAGAACATGTTATGAGATTCTAGAATAGTAAAAAGTGTAGAAAAATTGTAAAACAAACATAGCATGAACCACGATATCTTAAATAACTAATAGTAATAATATATTATCATTTTAATTATTTTATGAACATTTCCCAACATAACAATGTATATATATATATATATATATATTGTTATGTTGTGAAGAACCAGTAATATATTTTAAAAGGAAAAAAGAAATAATTTCATAAAAAAACCACAAAAATAATAATTACTTAATAGTTAGTAGTTCATGAGATATTGTTTTTACATATTTTTGGGATTCTATTTCCTTCATGAAGCCTCTGTAAAATATTGATATGTAAAAATATACAAATACTATAATACAATCATTTTCATACATTGTCAAAATGATTACAACCCATAATTGTTCAAAATACAACAAAAATGTCTAGATTCACAAGCTCATTCTGAATTAAATGTGATAAACAAAATTATAAGCTTGAAACATACAGTATATGAAATTGTATCTAACTAAAAATAGCCAATGGGAGAACAACAAACTTTTCGATGACAATAGCCAATCAGGGAACAGTATGGTCAGATGTAAGTTAAATTAAAAAAAAAAATGTCAGAGACAATTACATCAAATTGTATATAGATTATAAGAAAAGAAAAAAATTTTAAACCCAAATGATAATGTGATAAGAAAGTGCGCGAGTTTGAAAATTCAAATGATATGGAAAATAGGAGAAATGATATCCATGGGATGAGAAGAACGAAGCCAGAGGAGATTGAAAATAATTTTGAAAAGAACGCCACGTTCAAACTTCAGGAAAAAGAAAAATTCAAGAATTTCACCAATATAAGGTAGTTTGTCTATTAGAACCCAACCAATTCAACCTCAAGATAATTTCAATAAAAATAAATAGCAGAACCTAGATTACCTTTTATGTACTCCACATAAAACTGTTTCCTAGCTGATTTCTGGGATTTGTATGGTTCCTTTTGTATTGGAGAGCCCTGAGAGCAGAAGTTTAAAAAAGGATTCAGATTCTTGGTGTGTATTGTAACAGCGACAGTTCCAGCATCGGGTATAAACTTTTCTAGTGCACATCACAAACTGATTAACCTCACAACATAACTCGTATCATATCAGAAGAACTCTATTTCATTTTGATATTGAACTATTAAAGAATTCTTCCAACCTCAAAGAAAAAGTGAGGTTGTGTATACTTTATCCATCACCGTTTCTCATGATTGTCTATGAAAATTTATAAAATGATCATAGTATAAGTTATCTATCGTAGGCCAGGTTAATATAAGTTTTCCTGAATAAAGGAAATAATTGTTTTTCGATACTTTCTCGTTTATTTTTAACAATGATCTGCAATCTTACTTATAAACACTGAATTGATATTGACATCAAGACCAGGGCAGTGGCTCTATTGCCTGGACCGGCTATCTAAGGCGAAAGGCGTACCAACTGAGTTTAGTCTTGGTGAGAAAAGTAATAACAATTGGCAGCAACGTGACAAGAAATCAGTGACGTTAGCTAGCAATTATTATTACATTGAAATATATTATACGGGGCAAAAATAATTATCTATATCATATCACAATTGTAGCCAAAACGGGAAAAATAATCAACAAATACAATATATAAACAATATATATATATATATATATATATATATATATATATATATATATATATATATATATTTATATATATATATATATATATATATATATATGTATATATATATATATATATATATATATATATATATAGAAAAACTAAACTTAATTACATGAAATTCAAATTGGGTATCAAATTATAAAAATAAAATGAAAGATGACAAATCGAAAATCGGTTATCTCTCTACCAGAAGTTGCAACGTCTGCAGCAAATGTTCTGGCAGAGATGGTCAAAGGACTACATCGTTGAATTACAGAGCAGAGTAAAATGGAAAACCTCCAAACAAAAGCTCCAGAATAATCAGATGGTTTTGATCAAGGACAACAATTCCCATCATTGTCTTGGGCATTGGGATTGTCCAACGCATCCAGGGCCAGATGGAGTTGCGAGTGGCAACCATCCGAACTTCTAAGGGTTGATCAAGCGATCGTTTGAGAAAATCTGCTCCTACCTATAGACTTTCCAGTGGAGGCAGAAACTACCTTCAGTTGAGGAAACTTGCACGAAGAACTTTAGTGTTGTATTTGGGGTTTATATTATTTTATATTGTTTAGTTTGATTTAGATGTAAGTGGGTATTCCATTTTGGAAGACTCTTTCAAGTTATGTTCTGCTCAAATATGTTCCGCTAAAATGTATAATGCTACGGCACTGGGATAAACGTCAGAGTTCCCGGCCTCATGAAAACTGTCAGTCGATCACAAGACAATGTCTGAAGCGTCATTCCATACTTCATCATAAATGTAACCAGCATTCAACAGTTGTAGAATAAATAGTAACAAGTAATTGAACGAGTGCTTTATTCGCAACAACACCTGTGAATAATGATTATGAAAATATTATGTTAATAGATGGTTGTGCTACTCGACCTTGATTGTTTGAAATTTTCGACTGTTAATTGTAAAGTTAGAGTAATTAAAATAGGAATATAGGTACCGAACAGCCCCCGCTATTTCATAATAACGTGTCTACATTGAGAAGATTTTGTCCCTTTTTGAAATAAAATCATGTTTTTAAGTTATTTCACACCTTAATAATTTTTTTTTTCACTTATTAGTGAACATCTGTTTACATGTTAGTAGAAGGGCTAGGCGGGTTCTATCTCATCCCCTTTTAGGGGTGGGTTTTGGCGAGCGGTTGAGGGGGTGGTTTTCGGGGTTTTCGGGTGGGGGTAGGGATGATGGG
>JAFIRS010009251.1:0-10964 GCA_018342105.1 Gonioctena quinquepunctata | reverse complement strand
GGGAAAATTTCGGGACAAAGTTTTAAAAAGGGGGCAATGTAACGAACCTGGCCGGCCCTTGGCCTCCACGTTGCCATCGACGGATGAGATCACCCCGGAATATTCGAGAACCACCCAGCCCTCTTCCCGGAAAACAACGGTCAATTTGGAAACAATTGGAACATGCCGTCCCCAAACTGCCGAATTCGAAGATCGGGGAACCCTGTGAGGGAGTAAATGGGGTACCCTAAAGAGGGCCCGGACAGTCTGAACGAGCCCATACGATCGACCATGTGGCTAGTAATATAAATTGAGTTGAGATTAAGTGTGAAATAAAAATTTTTAAAACCAAGTTGAGTTTTTTGTTACAATAGCAATCATTTCCAAAATTCAGAATTAATTTCCAGACCGAGATAAAAATTTAAACAATTAAAGGTTGAAATTCCTGTTCATTTATTTATTAGTAATTCTATTCATATCCATTTAGGGAAAATAAGGTTTTCCATTTCAAAGTTCACCCCGTTCATTAACCGGGTATCGGTTTCAATTCAATTCCTTGTCTGAATGGAAACAACACTGATTCTGAAATAGCGCGCAATAAATCTGACTCAACGTTTTTTTTAATATAAATTAAATCTTGTTTTGGTCGGGTTTTCTTTTTTGTCCCTGTTTTCCGTATTTGCGTAAATAAACTTCGGTTCAATAATTTTATTTAACCTCAACAAATTTATTTTATAGCCTTTCCATGGGTCGTTGACTGTTTCCCCTTTTGGGGGGCCCATTTATCCGTCACATTCTCGATTTTTCAATTCTTCCAGTTCGACGGCATTTCAATTGCAATTTGACCGTTGCTTGCGGAAGGGGACGGGATGTTCTCAAACCCCGGGATATCACCCTTGTGGGACCATTGACGACGGTATTAATTGCCCCCCTAACAGAAAACCCTTTGGGGAAAACCGCCCCCCATATCTCATAATTCGATAAAACCCCCCGGGTCTTCATGATGGGGAAAAGGAAAAAAAAACCCAAAAACCCCCCGGGATAAATATCCCGTCCAACCCCGTAACCCTTCACAGGATAATTTTGGTTGTAAATTTCTGGCCCCTGTTTTTAAAAGGGTAATTTCCTCTTCAAAACTTTTTTTGGGGAAATTTTGGGGAAGGGAATGCCTGCTTTTCCCCTTTTCGGGATTTGCTCCCGGGTTTTAAAATTTTTTGGGGTACGGCGATCCTGGTTGGATTTTGAAAATGCGCAGGGCCCCCCTCAAAAAGTTCTGATTTTCCCTTCCCGGGAAATTTTCCCCCTTTTGGGAAAGGAAAACTTCCAAACGTCTCATCCTCCGGTCGGAAAAGGCATGGGTACAACCTGTTAAATGGACGCCCGTTTTTTCCCGGGGTAACAACAAATCGTTCCCCATTTCGGCCCCCTTGATTTTGATGAATTTTGTTTAAAAACCGGTCATCGGCAAACCCCCGCTGTTGACAGGCTTTTCTTTTTCGCGGGCCCCGGATGTTCAACCGGTTTCGTTGGGGTATTTCTCCCTTTTAAATCCCCCGATTTTCTTTTCCCGATAAGGCATGCCCGGGCAAAATTACCGGGGATTTTTCGGCCATCGGGAAAAAGGTTGATCTGGTGAGAAAAACCCGGACGGGGGCGTTGTCATCCGTTCACCATTCATCGGACTGCGTTAACCGGGTTCATTTCCTGAAATATTTCTTGGAAAGGTTGATTGGGGAAACGACCGGTCCTTTTCCTGAATCCCGGCTTACCTTTTTCCCCAAAGTGGGAAAAAGCCCGGGGGGCCCTTTGAATATCCTTCCCGGAAAATATTGTGTCGGAGCAAAGAAGGCATTCTCCGATTCTTTCGAACGGGGCGCTTTCGGTCATTTCCCAAACGGCCCCTGCCCCCCGGGAATCACGAAAACCGGGCCCCGGGGGTTTCGCCTCCCGATTCTCCCGCCCCTTTTTTCCCCGGCCCCCGCGGGAACTTTTTGGGTCTTCCCCCAATTTACCCTTTTCGGTTTGTCCGAATAAAGGGTTTTAAGAAGGGCCGGCAAAACCCTTTCTTGGATGATTTTCGTTTCCCCTGACGACAACCGGCCCCGGTTTTCGGATTTTGCTTCTTTATTGGACCTCCCCTTTGTTTTTTTCCCTTTGTGGGGCTCATCGGACATTTTCGCGAAAATTTCTTTTACCGGCTCGAGGGATCTCGAAATCCGATCCCGATTAAAAACCCCCCTTTTTGAAGAGGCTTTTGGCTTCTTCATCCGTACGGGAAAAGGTTTCCCCCCCCTTTAACGACGGCTGTTAAACTAATTGGTTTTTTCTGCGTCGCTGAAATAACCAATGCCCTTTTTGCCCCCGGACGGGGCCAAGCCCCGTTGCTGGCGCCCATCAAATTTTCCCTTTTAAACCAAAATTTCGTTGATCAAATCCTTTTCCCTAATCTTGTTTTCGGACCCTGGAAGTTTCCCCTTTCCACCGGGCTTTTAACACGTAAATCGGCGATTCATAAAAAGAAAAATTTGAAAGGGGGAATGGGGATAGGCCAAACCAGGGGATCTTCGGTCTCCCTTCCCTTTACGGCTTTTCTTTTGGGAAAGAAATTTCTTGGGGCTCCTTTTGGGGGTTCTCGGTTAAAATTTTTTTCGCGTGGTCGTTTTCCAAATTTTGGGCAGAGCGGTTCCCGGGTTCCATTTCCTCAAACTTTTGATTGGCGGGGTTTTTCGGTGTGCCCCAAACCTGGTGTGGGTCTTTTCGATCTTCTGGGTTTTGCCGGTAAATTTTCGGGGTCGAAAAACGTTTCCCCCCAACGGGTTTTGGGGGGAATTTCGGGGAGGGCTATTTTTTTTTTTGGGTTCACAAAGGTCTCCCTATTTCTTCCCGGAAAATGGAAGGGGGGGAAATTTCGGGCGGTTCCTCCCTTCTTTTTCTGGGTACCCCCCTTTTGGGGGAAGGAAAAGCCGGATCGGGGGCTATCAATCTTGTAACAGTTCGACCCCCCTTTAAAATTTTTGGATTTTTGAAAGGGGTGGCTGTTTTTTCTTTGAAAGATGGAAAAACCCCTTCTGGGAGTTTTTGGTTTAATGCCCTTTTCCCCGGATGGGCGACGGTTTTTTCCTTTCTTCAAAATCCGGGTAAGACTTCTGACCCACCGGCCAAAATTTTCGGGGCCCCAACAAAAATCTTCCCGTGCGTCCCTCGTCAATTTTTCTCATAATCTCCCTCCCAAAAGGCCCTTGAACTTTATCCAAGTCCAGCATTGCATTTTCGTTAACCATCTCTGTGGAGGCGCCTATTAATTCGTTTTTCCAGCTTACTGATCGTTTCCTTCATTTTGCCCCCATTTCGCCTCGACCCCCATCTTTGATTTTATCTCCTCCGTGTTCTTTGTTCTTTTTATCTATCTCTGTCTAAACGGTTCCCATTCTTTTCTAGAAAATTGCCACACCACACAATTTTTTTTAGGCCTCTGTGTTTCCAGGAACTTCTCTTCCAGGCTTTTTTGAATTTTCTAGAACTTCTCTTCAATTTCTGAATTTCTTCCAGGCTTCTTGAATTTTCTTTGAGCTTCTCCAGTTTTCCCAGAAAGCTTCTCTTCCAGATTTAAAGAATTTTCTTGAGCTTCTCTTCGATTTCTGAATTTTCTTAAAGCTTCTTCCAGATTTCTAGAATTTTCTTAAAGCTTCTCTTCAGATTTCTAGAATTTTGTTGCAGTTCTTCTTTCACGGAATTAGTAGTTTCTTCGAGTTTATTCATTCCAAATTTTAAATCACCTCCGGGAAAATTCGAATAAAAATGTTTCGGGTCCCACCTTCTTGTATAAGTCCTTCTGCAAGTCTTTCCGGAGTACTTGCTTTTTACCTGTTGTTCCAGTTCCCTTTCCTCCAATTCTGTTTCAATTCCGCTACCTTCAAATCCGCAAGGCGCACTTTTCTTGAACACATTTTGTCTTTGACGAGGTATCAGTCTGTTTTACACGAAAAGTTTATCAGTTTGTTAAAAATTCACTTCGCGAATTCTTTTCCACGGGCCACCAGTCTATTGTCTGTTTCACGT
The DNA here is from genome assembly GCA_018342105.1 of Gonioctena quinquepunctata. NCBI lineage: Eukaryota > Metazoa > Arthropoda > Insecta > Coleoptera > Chrysomelidae > Gonioctena > Gonioctena quinquepunctata. The sequence goes on along the minus strand of JAFIRS010009251.1, from coordinate 6,926 downwards.
GAAGAGTGTATCAGTTTATATTCCCACGCACAATTGTCCACTTCGCGAAAACCGGGCCACTGTCTATTTTCTGTTTCACGCGAACAGCGTATCAGTTTATATTCCCACGCACAATTGTCCACTTCGCGAAAACCGGGCCACTGTCTATTTTGGGGTACAAAAGTCTATCAATTTATTTTTCTGACTATCCACCACGATCACTTGTTTATTTTCAAAATCTCACTTCCGACACCAATTGTAACGTAAATAAACTTAACTTGGTTCAACTAATTTATTTAACACTTAATCTACAACTTAATTTATATTACTACGCCACTGTATAGCTCGATGGTATGGGCTCGTTCAGACTGTTTACTCCCTCTTGAGGGCTCTCTATTTATCTCCGATACAGCATTCTCGATGTTTCGAATTCTTCCAGTTGGCGACGGCATGTTCCAATTGTTTCCAATATTGACCGTTGCATTACGCGGAAGAGGGACTGGATGGTTCTCGAATATCTCCGGGGATGATCTCATCGCTGTCGACGGCAACATGTGAGGCGACAGGTCCGGCCTAGGTTCGTTACAATATGATGCCACATCTCCTTCCCTGGGTTTTTATTATAATGTGTTACTTTTATTTACTTCCTTTGGTCATTGTTCACTTCACTATTTTGGTATTCACCATCATGTTATTTTTTGCTCTTTTATAATTTTTAATAAACCATAATAGTTTTCACTTCACTTTTTTATTTCAGTATACCGGGGTGGTCACGATCACAGAAGTAAAAATGTTTTAACCTCTCGCAAGCCAAGCAAGATAATTAGTGGGCACCCTAAACAGTTAGGGGCCAGGGTTTCACAGGGTCTCTCAAATTAGGGCACGACAATAACGTTAAAAATGCAAAAAACAAAAAAAAAATACTTTTTCATACTCGATTTTTCAGTAATCTTAAGAATTTCTTATTTTTTATTGCAAATAAGCGTTGAAATTGATGAAAAATATTAATTTTTATGTAATATAATGTCATTTACATTCAATGGGAGATGCCTGGCAATGTTTTCGCCTGGCCTCATCCTTAAGAAAGAAGTTAGTTCCTTCAGCAGTATATCCATTCGCACACAGCTGATCTATCTTAATGATAATATCAGCCAAAACTAGCCAGATAAGTAAATGAATACAAAAGGTCCATTTTGATTTTGATGGAAATGAAAGGTTTTTCGTTTGCAAAATATTGTTTAATGTAGTGTAGTAAACAAAGGTAGAAGATTCTTTTGTCAGCATTTTTCAGTGTAGCTCGGTACCACACTTTCCATGCAACAAAAAAACTCAAACTTTCAGGGTACTTTCAGACAGGTATGCGGAATGCAAAGTCTTGAAAACCTACAAAGAAAATTAAATTAAAATAAAAATATTTCGACATTTATTTCTCTATATTTGACTGTAATAAAACAATTTTATATTTCAATTTTTAAAAAGTGATGTGTACATTATTTATAGTTTATGAATAAAAAATAAAAACAAATCTGAATAAATAGCCTTTGTTTTTACGAATTCGATTATTGTTTAAACAATGTTTTCGGTGATTTCAAAACAAATAATTGAAAGTAAATGACAATATATTACATGAAAATTAATCTTTTTTATCAAATTCAACGCTTATTTGCAATAAACAATAAGAAATTCTCAAGATTACTGAAAAATCGATTATGAAAAAGTCGTTTTTTTTGGCTTGTTGCATTTTAAACGATATTTTTCTACGAACAATATATTTTTTTCATACTATCTTGAAGTCGAGGTTTCAACGAAGAAAATGAGCACTGATAAAAGTGAAAAATTGAAAATTTTCAAACCAACTTATCCGTTTTAGTATTTTTTTTAAATTTAAATCGTATACAATCGAAAAATTAATATTTTGCTTTGAAAAAATTACAGCTTATTTAAATCACAACAAAAAAGAACGTTTTCACCCAGTTTCATTTTTTTTTGCGGAGATAAAAATTAAAAACAAAAAAAAACTATTTTTAGCGTTTTTTTCGTTAATTTTGAGGTAATGTTGAAAAATTATTGATACAAAAGTTTTAGATATCTAATTATCTACAACTTTTGCTCTAAACTTTTTCCGATAGGATGCAGTACCGTGAGCAACTGTCAAGCTCTTGAGTACGCTGACCCCCCCCCCCGGACCTACCAAAACAATAACCTAGGTGCCGTATCTAGCGTAGCATATATGATCTAAGCACATACTGCTAAGAATTTTCTATGAATTTGGGTATTTAAAATCGGTTTGACCCTGGTCTAATACTACCTCCGCACGCTTTGTTTTTTACTATACTACTGTATGGCTGCTGGGTTGTTTTTCGCAGATACGCATTTATTCATTCTGACACAAAGTCTGATCAACTTCTTCAAAATGTATCATTCATACGTTTCTTCTTTTTGTGAAGTTTTCCAGAAGAGACTCAAAGTCACGCAGTTATAGTTTGATGAACACCCGCCTTCGACCCATTTTACATCCTTATATATCTTTCTTCTACTCTAATACTTAGGCGCGCCGAAACATTGTCAGAATATTCCCTAATAGTCTAGTCAGTGGGTGTTTTTGCCCTACCAAAGGTGAGGTTGCATCAATTTTTTTATTTAGTTCCGGGCCCCGATGGAAAACCCAATTTTTCGACCTTGAGGGGGGGGGGCATCGTGGTCCGCCATCTTGGAACCAAGGTACAAAAACCTGGATTTTTCAAAATAATTCCTCAACTGTTGATCCTACGATAAAAATGACCATACAGGGCGAGTCAGAAGTACTTTGACAAACTTCAGGAGGTGATTCATCACAATATTCTAATATGAATTGTCCAAATAAATATATGTCCGGAAACGCTTCGTTTCCAAGATACAGGGTGTTGAAGTTTTATTTTTATTTTGTTTTTTTTTAAATAACTTTCGAAATACTGACCTTAATTAAACGAAAATTGGTATTGAGAAGTTTTTTGAGGTGTCGATTTCGGACCTCATGTTATTATTGCTCTTACTCGTAGGGGGCGCCACCTACACGTTTTTTTATTTTCAATTTTAAGATTCATAACTTTTTTGAACGTACTTCTAGCACATTTTTCAGTAAATAAATCAATTCCTCTATCATATCTACGTAAAAAAGCTACCCTTGTTACAAGTCGCTATAAGCAACCGTTTTCTAGATATTTGGACTTGAAAATTTCAAGTTGATTATTTGATAATCGATGCATGTTGAAGTTATTTCCAATATTTTGCATTTTTCACAAGGATGCTTAGGAAATGAATTTGACGTTTAAGAAAGTAGTTTTGGAAATTACATATTATGTGACAGTTAAACGTTTTGTTGTTTTGTTGAAGTTTCTGTAAGTTTTAAAACACTAATTTTGAAAAATGGATTATGTAAACAATAAAGCTCATTTAGCCGATATGCATTTCGTTTATGGCCTTGCGGATGGCAATGCGCGCGAAGCAAGACGTATTTACCAGGAGCGATTTCCAGTCTCCACCGTCGTTTGGCAGAAACAGGTAGCTTTAAGAGGGCGGCTGATATTATTGGAAGACCACGAGCAGTCCGAACCCCAGAATTGGAAGAAGCTCTCAATTCTACCCAGTCTACAGTTTGGAGAATTATCCACGATCAACAATTTTATCCATACTATATTCAAAGGGTACAAGCTCTTTTGCCACGAGACTTTCCCCAACGCATTACTATGTGTCAGTGGTTTTTGAGAAAATTGGCTGGAAATTCTCAATTTTCAAGATATGTACTCTTCACGGACGAGGCAAACTTCTCCCGAAATGCTATCACAAACTTTCATAACAACCATGTTTGGGCTCTGGAAAATACGCACGCAGTTAGTGAAAGCATTATCAGTATCAATTTTCTGTAAATGTATGGGCGGCAATAATTAATTAATTACTTTCTTTCTTCCGTTTCGACTGAATGGCGCAACTTACAGAGACTTTTTAGAAAATGAATTGCCGGGACTACTTCAGAATGTACCATTAGAAATTTGTATCCGCATGTGGTTTATGCATGATGGGGCTCCGGCCCATTTTAGCGTTGTAGCCAGGGAATTCCTTAACACTGTCTATCCAAATCGATGGATCGGTAGGGGTGTAGAAGAACCTAACCAGGCGTGGCCACCAAGGTCCCCAGATCTAAACCCGATAGATTTTTATTTTTGGAGACATTTGAAGTCACTAGTTTATAAAACTCCAGTAGCGAACGAGGAAGATCTAAGAAACCGAATAGTAGACGCCTGTGAAACAATAAGAAACACACCAATAATTATGGAGAGGGTACGAGATTCAATCAATTTATCTCAATACAATTTAGTTTCCTTTGTTTTATTTTATTCTACATATTCAAAAATTTTTGAAATAAAATGTTGATATTTCTTACAAATTTTATTAAAACAAATACAGATTTTGCACCCTTGATACAAAAATAACTAATTTAAACGAGTAAAAATAAATAGAATAGGTGGCGCCCCCTACAAAAAAACAAATCTACTTACTTAAACGTCAAATTCATTTCCTAAGCATTCGTGTGAAAAATGCAAAATAATGGTTATAACTTCAACACGCATCGATTATCAAATAATCGACTTGAAATTTTCAAGTCCAAATATCTAGAAAACGGTTGCTCATAGCGACTTGTAACAAGGGTAGCTTTTTTACGTAGATATCATAGAGGAATTGTTTTTTTTTACTGAAAAATGTGCTAGAAGTACGCTCAAAAAAGTTATGAATCTTCAAAAAATAAGAAGACGTGTAGGTGGCGCCCCCTACGAGGTTCGAATTCGACACCTCAAAAAACCTCTCAATACCAATTTTTGTTTAATCAAGGTCAGTATTTCGAAAGTTATTTAAAAAAAAAAAACTTCAACACCCTGTATCTTGGAAACGAAGCGTTTCCGGACATATATTTATTTGGGCAATTCATATTAGAATATTGTGAGGAATCTCCTCCTGAAGTTTGTATACCCTCAGCCTGTATACATATTTGAAGTAGTTGATGTGTAACGAGTTACATTGGTGGAAACGTGAACATTCTCCCAAAAAATCGTGCAATTGCACGTTTTTTCCATTTTAATAAATAATTTGTAGATATTCAATATATTATTATAATTTTCTAAATTCAAAGTAAACTCATTTCCACACCACCATGAGGTAGAGTGAAAGGCGCGTTTTTTTAAATGTGGTATCTCTAGTAGGCCTAATCCGCAGATGTTATTTTTTTTAAAATTGAGTACGGCTCTTATTCCGTAATTTATATCCCCGAGAATATTTCAATAATTCTTTTCTTCTTGATGGTCCTGGTCGATTGATGTTGCTGTCTTCATAATCGTCTTCATTATCAGTGTTAACCTCTAACCCTTTTCCCTCACTGAGAATATGGGCTTCCATCCATGTTGAGGAATTATTTTGAAAAAAACAATTTTTGGTACCTTTAATCCAAGATTTCGGACCCCCCCCCCCACAAGGTCGAAAACTTGGATTTTTCATCGGGAACCGTAATTAAATAACATATAAAAAATCGTTATAACCCCACCTATTGTAGGGCAGAGGCGTTTATTTGTCCCCATTGACTGGCGTATAAATCTCAATTTATATGTTGTATAATATTACTGTATAATGTACAGGATACTCCTGAAGGAATCCGAAGAGACGGATGAAGGATCAGAATATCGAACTTGGCCAGTTGTCACCTTCCAGCCCAACCAATGGTTCCTCGAGAATTCCAGATGATCGCGACCCAGGTACCTTATTCCTAACATTATCCTTTCTGCACTGCTTCATACGCTTCTAATAGATTAAAATTGTATTTGAAAAAAAAATGCCAGTTTACATATTATATTTGAAATGTTCACTTTTTTAAGCGTTACGGTGGGGGTACTGCTTTTGAAGGAAATGGGGCTTTAATCGATTTTGAAACTTTGATTCGAGAGGACCAACAGTACAAGGTAATGATATAAAGCGAACTATTTGAAAATATTAATTTGGCAAAACGTGAAGGGGTAATGCAAAAAACGGATCAAACGACTGTCGGCATCCTCTGCCTTTGAAATACTCAAGACGTGGAAATGTCTTCAGAAGATTGGGGATGTATGAACTAACTACTAAAGAAGCCACTGTTAAAAATGTGGATATTTTTGTACTGGAGTATATTTTTGTTAAAATTTCAATAAAGAATATAAAAAAAATTTGTCCGGTTGGAAAATAACAATTCATTGCAATGGTTTAAACAATTATAATTGTTTTTTTATATACTTTATTGAAATACAAATAAATAAGGTCCTATGACTTTTCACGATAAAGTTAATATTTTTGGATATATGAATTTTTATAAGTTCGAAAAATCTCAAATTTGGGTACTTTTGACCAATAAAAAATATTAAAAAAAAAAATATAAAAAATATTTTATTTTTTATTTTCTATACAATAATTAATAATATTCTTAATTGAAATTTGAAAAAAATTCATTGTTTATACGTGTTTTTTAGTTGTTTATTACGCGCGCTTACAAGTATGGGTTCCTTACCTTTAAGTATCGCCGTCTCTCTCTGACTCATACGCTGCATCGGCCTCTCTGTGTCCTTAAGCATTACTTATCATTTATCTTAAAAACTATTCACTTTATCAAAATTGTTGAAGAGAGCAATGTTATTAATAATTAAATTATCTACAATTTGTTTTCAAAAAGTTGTTTCCTGAAATCAATTTTACAAAAGTTATTAAAGCGTGAAGCAGAACATGTAATTAAAACTAATTTTGTATCGGTTTATATTACTTACTTATTTGTTATTAGAACAGAAAGTACTCATATTGTATTGAATAACTTCTTCAAACGAAGGTTATAGATGTAGAAGTATGAAATAATGAAACAAGATTTAAAAACATGTATTTTTTTTAATATTAATATAATT
>JAFIRS010009250.1:0-10968 GCA_018342105.1 Gonioctena quinquepunctata | reverse complement strand
GACGTCTATCAGTGTCAAACTGATCTTTGATTGAACGACATTAGAGTGAATTACTTGACTAAAGCTGCTGAATATCTTTCCGCAATAATGGTGTATACGATCGCGGAAAGAGTTGAAATAATAACTATTTTTTTTCAAGAATGATGAGTGCGGTAACCGTACAGCTGATTTGTTCAATGAAACGCATCCAGATAAACTTGTCGCTAGAAAATTCGTTCTAGAATTATCGCAAAAATTTCGTCAAACTGTATACAATCGATGTGCGTATTGATATATCGTATTTTGGGAACAATAAATAATTCAACATATTGTGTGTAGTTTCTATTCTGCATAATCAGAAAGGTCACATTACCGAGTAAAAGGAATACACTACAAGTGGCGACGAGTGATTTTCAAAAGTTCATAATAACTGACATTTTTACCTACGTGAGTGGTGTTAAACATGGCTGCCGAATACATTGGACATCTACGTGAGTTTGATCCTGCTCAATCGGACTGGTCCATTTTTAAAAAACGTTTGGAAAACTATTTTGTTGCCAACCAAATCAAGGATGGCACGAGAAAAGCTGCAATTTTATTAAATGTTCTCAATGAGGAAGCGTATAAACTAGTGCATAATCTATGTGTGCCGGACGAACCGGAAGCGAAAAAATATTCGGAGTTGTGCCCGCTTCTTTCGGAACATTTCAACCCCAGTGAAAGCATTTTTGCCGCAAGATACAAACAACAAACTTTAACTTACACCTTTAATTGCAGACAGCTCTTTCAAGTAAATTAAAACAAACTTATGTTAGCGTGTAGCACTCAAATTCAGTTTTTAAAGGGTGAAGAAAAAGAAAGATTGAATTTGAAGAGGTTTTCTGTCTATTTTTTTTTCTCAAAATTGAGCACTTGTGCCAGTAGTCGGCCGTTAATATTTCACTAGTCGGCCAGGCGTGGACCAGTAGTCGGCCCTGGTAGTTTTGGCAATTAATCACCAGGTCCGTACAGAAGTATTTTGCCACTCGTCACCTGCGGTTTACTTATTCTTAAAAATTATTAAGAACAAGTATCCAAGTAATAATGACAGTGAAAAGAAAATAAAAAAAAAAGCTTGGAAAAAATAAAACAAATAACTAATTTCTCCAGCAAAAATTCTTACCCATGGGTAGGTACAGTCAATTTCACAAAACCATAAGCAAAGAAAATAATATTACTGTCTTGTAGAAGAATTGTGCCTGTGATACAAACAATATATAAAATATTCGTTTTTTCATAAAACTCCTTGATAAAAAATGCAAACAATAAAGCCTTTATAATAACAAAATTAAACAAAACGATGAAATAAAAAACTTGTTGAACTGATACTGATCAGGTATACTGATATATAATACTGATAATTTGTCCGGGTTTCCCTTCTTTAAATGACATTTTTATTTTTTCTTCCCCAGTTATTTTTTGGGCAGTTTGAATCAATTCTTGTTTTTTAACTGGGAACCCACATTTAGCTAAATTGTTTATCAATTTAACCAATTTATTTTCGTTCTCCAGACTTAAAATCGGATCTGGGCCCATTTTTCGCGGCTTGTTGGCAACTCGGCCCTTGATCCGATCCTGTAGTGTTGTACGCGGAATCCCATAGTTCCGACAGGATTTGCGAATTTTAGCGCCATTTCTTACAGCTTTGAGTGCTCTTTGCAAATTTTCTTCAGAATATTGATTAAACTTTCGTTTTTGCTGGTTTTTCACTATCTAAAAGCTGAAATTTCAAATTTTAACCGAAAAAATGAAACCTAAACCAGCTTAAAATGTTACGGCCGACTACTGGAGAACTCAGTGATTGATGTCTATTCCTATTCCAGTAGTCGGCCATTCAATTCTATCCGCTGTCACCTTTTCCGTTTTAAAAATCCTCACGGCCGACTACTAGTGTTGATAATCAGCTCATTTCGTACTGTATAATGATGACGGAAATGAATTGATACCTGAATGGACAAGTGTGAAAGGGACAGAAACAAAATATAGCTAATATTCCAGTAGTCGGCCGGGGTGGCCGGCTTCTGGCTACTCTGACAAATCTTCATGCTAGTGGCCGGCCCCCCTGTTTTTAAGAAAAAAATAATAAAATATGGCTGTACGAACGAAACAATAACATTTTGAAAGTATTTTCCACCATCTAAACACACCAAAATACATTCAATAGTTATGTGTGAATTTAAACTCGCCTCCAAACACTTTGCTCTAGATCTTGAATCAAGTTTACTAACTACTTCAAACACTGGTCTAGTGAACACTGTTAACTTTGAGCGGGAATCACAGGGATAAGGATGGGTTTGTGGAAAAGAGAAGCTGATAGTTTTATTTCAGATAGGCAACAAATGATTTTTAAGTATACTAGCATCTCAAAATTCGCACGTATTTCAAGATATTATAAAATAAAGTAGATTCTGGTCAACTACTGGAGGGGGCCGGCTAACTGGCGAACCAACCCTATACTGCACGAAAAATGTCCAGCGAGACTGCAAAGGAATGGTCGGCCAGACTAAGGAGTCCAGCCACTTCCTGCCAATTTGAAAATGAATTACTGAAAATTGTGTTGAGAGATCTTTTCATAGTTTCATACGACAAGGGTGTTGTGCAAGACAGAATGCTGGAAGAAAAAATATCAGTTACATTCGAGGAGGTAGTGGAAATTGCCGCTGCAAAATCAGCTGCGCACGCAACATTATCCCACAATAACATGGAAAAATTCTTCATCAAAAAGGAACCGGAACTACATTATGCGCAAGGCCGTTTCAGGAGCAACGCCAGCGCGCAATCGCCAACAGCAGCATCGGCAGGAAGGCCAACATCACAGAAACCCAGGACAGCAGGATCTCCCACCAAACCTCCCAAATGCTTGGTTTGCGGACGACGGAATCACCGAACAGATAAGTGCTCATTTCGAGAATGTTTTTGTCACATTTGTAAAAAAAAGGGTCATTTGGCAAATGTATGTACGGAAAAACCTGTAAACAAGTCTGTTAGATTTCGGTCGAATAAAAATACACAAAATTATTTAGAATCAGCTGATCTATCTTTGTATAATTTAGATTGTAAAATCAATCCAATTTTGATAGAAATTTTTATTGAAACTAAACCTTATACTTTCAATTTAGATACTGGGGCTAGTTATAGCGTTATCTCTGAATTTTTTTACGAGAATAATTTCAAATGTTATCCATTAGAAGAAACACAAAAAATGTTCAATTTATACAATGGTGATCAGATTATTCCATTGGGATATTTCAATTGTACAATTTCATTTCAGAATAAACATTGTAACTTAGATATTTATGTAATTAGAAACGCCTCAGGACCACCGCTTTTAGGGCGTGATTTTTCAATTTGTTTCACCTCAATATAACGGATGAGAATTCCACGGAAAATAACTACTGCAATGATTTGCCAAATGATATTCAAAATTTACTGAATAAATACAGTGTTATTTTTTAACCGGGACTAGGGAAATTCAATAAGGATACAATTTCCATTAATTGGAAGTCGGAGAAAGAAGTGTCTCCTAAATTTTTCCGAACTCGTCCGCTTCCTTTCGCTATTAAAGCTAAGGTTGAAAAGGAGTTGGACCGCTTGCAAACATTAGGGGTCATTGAACCTGTTGACTATAGCCCATGGGGCACTCCTATTGTTCCCGCCATCAAGAAAGATGGATCTGTTAGATTATGCGGGGACTTTAAGGTGACGTTGAATCCTTACATAGAAATTGACCAGTACCCTCTTCCTCGAATTGAGGAGTTGTTTGTTAAATTGCAAGGAGGTGAACATTTTTCCAAATTAGATTTAGCAAATGCTTACACGCAAATCTGTTTACATGAAAATTCCAAAAAATACGTAACGATATCAACGCACAAGGGGCTATATCGTTATAATAGAGCACCGTTTGGTATAGCTAGTCCTATACCGGCAAAATTCCAAAAAATTATGGAATCACTATTAGGTGGAATACCGGGGGTAGCAATTTTCCTTGATGACATTTTAGGTAACTGGGTGCAATAGGGAGGAACATATTCATCGTCTAAATTTAGTACTGCATAAATTGAAAGAAGCCGGGTTTAAAATGGCTCTGAATAAATGTGATTTTTTTAAATCACAAATATTTTATCTTGGTTTCAAAATTGACAAACAAGGTTAACACACGTGTGAAGATAAATTATCTGCTTAGGAATGCTCCGATAACAGAAAATATCACACAACTCAAATCTTTTTTAGGATTGGTTAATTATTACGGGAAATTCGTGAAAAATTTATCAACTATTCTACACCCCTTATATAACCTCTTAAAAGGACAAGTTGACTGGTATTGGTCAGACAATTGAAATAATGCATTTAAAAAAATCAAGGAAATTCTAACATCAGCCGACGTGCTTGTTCATTACAATCCGGAGTTACCTTTGAGACTTACGTCTGACGCTTCAGAATACGGGGTGGGGGCGGTGTTAGCTCATATAATGCCAGAAGGTAATGAACGGCCGATACCTTATGCATCGCGGACGTTGTCGGTTGCAGAAAAAAAGTATTCTCAGATCGAGAAAGAGGGTTTGGCGATTATCTTCGGGTTGTGTAAGTTCAATCAGTATATTTATGGGCGTAAATTGACACTCACCGTTGATCATAAGCCTCTCGTTTCTATTTTTAATCCAAACAAAAACATACCCCAATTTTCGGCAAACAGACTACGTCGCTGGGCCGTGATATTATCTAATTACCAATATAATATTGAATTCGTCAAATCTGAGAAAAATTACGCGGATTCTTTGTCTCGATTGCCACAAACGGTGAATCAAAAAGAATGGGAGAATGTTGATGTAAATTTTATCGTTCCATTTTCAAATAACGACCATTTTCCTATCCATTTCGAACAAATTCAAAAGAAACATCTAGGGATGTTGTGTTGTCAAAAGTTCTCCTTTTTACACGAACAAAATGGCCAAATAATATAGAAGAATCTTGGAAGTCATACTATAAAATAAAAAATGATTTGAGCATTGAACATGATTGCCTTTTGTGGAATAACAGGTTGGTAATCCCTTCAACTCTAAGAAATGATATTTTGAAGGATCTCCACTTAACCCACATGGGCGTTGTGAAAATGAAAAGTCTGGCAAGATCATATTTTTGGTCTAGATAAAAATATAGAGCAGATATGTAGTTCATGTGATAATTGTTTATTACACAAAAAGTTCCCCAACAAGGCTATTTTGAACCCATGGCCCTGGCCAAAAGAAGTATGGTTTCGGCTACACATCGATTTCATGGGCCCATTTTTGGGAAAATATTTTCTTGTTGTTATTGACGCGCATTTGAAGTGGATAGAGGTATTTCCGATGAATTCTAATACTTCGAGATCAACAATTGATATTTTAAGAACATTATTTGCGAGATTTGGGCTACCTCAGCATATTGTGTCTGATAATGCGCCTACTTTCTGTTCGAAGGAATTCAAAATATTTTTGTCACAAAAACACACAAACAAACACATAACTTCTCCTCCTTATCAACCATCTTGTAATGGCAAAAACACAACACATAACTTCTCCTCCTTATCAACCATCTTGTAATGGCGCAGCGGAGAACGCAGTAAAATAGGTAAAAAATGCATTGAAAAATGCTCTGGGCAAAAACAAACATCTGGAAATAAATAAAGCTTTGAATAATTTTTTATTCGACTTTCATCGAAATACAGAAAACTGCGAACTCGTTTCGATTTATTATTACCGGGAAACTCTGTTGGTTGCGGTGATGCAATATTGAGAAATCACGTGATAAGTCAACAAACCAAACAAAAAATATATCACGGTGGTGAAAGATGTTTGCAATTTTCTGATATTGAAGCTGTTACAGTTAAAGACTATAGAGGATCTAAAGTAACTTGATTTAAAGCTCTCATTTTCAAGAAAATTGTGAAAAATATATACTTAGTAAAAATTCCTTAATTAGATAATTTGATTTGGAAACGGCATCTGAACCAAATAAAAAAAACATTTCAACATGTCAACATTACCCACAAGTCATGTGGAAAATTTGGAACAGAATATAGAAATGCCAGTTCCAAGTGTTGATATTAGATTGGTATCGGTATCGGATTGCTGTATGGGGTCGGCTTTAGAATAGCCCCATGGTAAATCCTGCCTGTCGTAAGAGGCGACTAAAAGGATAACCGTAGGTGGAAGATGGTCTCATCGCTCGGTGAAATACCACCATATCGACTTTGTGTGCTGTGAAATGGATCATTCCATGTTTCAGTGTTCGGTCGATACTTTCCGGTCTCCCTCTTTCCTTTTCCCCAATTCCTCCTTTATTTTCAGGTGCATCCTAATAGTAATAATGATGAAGTCTCCTAGAGTAAAACACTCCGGAAGCAAAATACCTCTCCATTCGGATTTCCGGGCGAGAGGTACTCGAGGGGACTCAACATTAAAGATTAATTTTTGCAACATCCGCGGACTCAACAAGAACATCAATGACGTCCACCATCACCTACAGACGAAAAAACCGGATATTCTGGCTCTAACAGAAACACAAGTAAACTCGTCCACCAGCAAGGTCCATATGCTTTGTCCTGGTTACGAACTCCATTCTCGATTCAGGTTCAAAGGTGGAGTCTGCCTCTACGCTAAGGCTAACCTTTCATGCCAGCGTGAAGAGAGTTTGGAACCGAAAGACTTTGATGTGATGTGGTTCAAGCTATCTGATACCAAACTGACTAAGTTCCTCTGCTGCCTTTACCTATCACCTAATGAACCTTCATATAACGACCTCTTTGAGTTTTTATCACTCAAACTGGACTACATTCAGGAGAACCATCCAACAGCTGAAACCATAATCATGGGAGACTTTAATGTACATAACGCTGCCTGGCTCAAATTCTCTAACAAAACAGATGATGCGGGTCGTCAAGCCTTCGCCATCACTCATGGTCTAGAACAACTGGTCGAGCTACCAACCCGCATCCCTGATGTCAACAACCAGTCTGCCAATACAGTAGATCTTTTCCTCACCACCAATCCTGACCCGTATAGAATAGAAGTTTGTGCCCCACTTGGAAACTCTGATCACACCCTCATCTCCACAACATGCTCTTTCCATTTACCATCGAGCTGCACAATACCACCCCGTCTCATGTGGCATTTCAATTCGGCCGACTGGGAAGGTCTTCGTATGTTTTTCTCAGCGTTTCCATGGAAGAGTTTGTTTCTCTTCAGTAGATCCAACACGATGTGCTGAGACAATTTCTGAAATCATCATGTTGGGGATGCAAACCTACATACCGAATACCGAAAGAAGAACATCATCCGATAAGACCTGGTTTAACAGAAACTGCTCTAGAGCTGTGGCTTCCAAACAGGCAGCATACCATCGATGGCTAAAAAATCCGGGCCATGAGACCAGAGCAGCATATGTCGAGGCTAGAGGCATATGCAAAGAGACAATAGAATGCTCAAAAGATGCCCACAATGCCAAAATAAGATCAAAACTTGCTGAATGTCCTAACGGATCCCGTTCATTTTGGTCTTTCGCCAAAGCTGTGGGAAGAAACTTCACTTCCAGCTCATTTCCTCCTCTAACCAAAGAAGATGGAACACTAGCAATGACTGCCCAGGAAAAAGCCAATATCTTTGCGCACCTATTTGCTGGAAATTCCACTCTGGATTCATCGGGAAAACAACCCCCAAACATTACACCTATTGACAGTCACATGCCCGAGATCACCTTTCGCCAACGTACTATCAGAAAGATTTTGCTGGTCTCAACACCAACAAAGCCTGTGGATCTGACGGAATCCCGCCGATTGTTCTCAAGAAATGTGCCCCCGAACTAACACCTGTTCTTTGCAAGTTGTTCAACCACTCTTACAATTTGGGGGTATTTCCGTCCAATTGGAAAATTGCAAGAGTACAGCCAGTCCCTAAAAAGGCAAAAAGGCCCTACCTAGCAACTACAGACCTATCGCACTGCTATCTATTATTTCAAAGGTCATGGAAAAAGCCATCAACATCGAGCTCATGAAATATCTGGAAGACTCAGGAATTTTCAACGATAGGCAATATGGCTTCCGCCATCAGAGATCAACTGGTGACCTGCTCGCTTACGTCTCACATATATGGCAGCTATCTATTGAAAAGTATGGAGAAACTTTAGCTGTGGCATTAGATATCTCCAAGGCGTTCGATCGAGTTTGGCACCAGGGACTCCTCGCCAAACTTCCGTCTTATGGCTTGCCCCCTCAGCTGTGTTCTCTGCTTGCTAGTTTTCTCTCAAACAGGTCTCTCCATGTAGTGGTCGATGGAGTTTCATCTGACACTCTACTCATAAATGCTGGTGTTCCGCAAGGATCTATTCTCGCACCAACACTATTCCTACTTCACATCAACGACCTGTTGAAAGCAACTTCATGTCCAGTACACAGCTTTGCCGATGATAGTACCCTCCATACCGCTTTCTCTTCCAGGGCCCCTATATCAGCCCGTGAAACCAGAAATGAACGAGGAAGAAATGTTAATAATATAAATATGGACTTAGCAACAATTCTCGAGTGGAGATCTAATAACTTGGTAGAATTCAATGCAAACAAAACCCAAGCATGTCTTTTCTCTAGAAAAGCCGATCTCACTGTGCCTAACATAACTTTGTCAGGAGTAACCATACCACTGAAGTCATCCATATCGATGCTTGGTATTACTATCAGCAATAACCTTCCCTGGGAAAATCACGTGAGGTCCATTGCCAAAAGTGCATCCCAAAAACTTGGTTTTTTGTTTCGTGCCAAGAGCTATTTCACCCCCACTCAGCTGCTTATGATCTATAAGGCACAGATCCGACCTGTCCTGGAATACTGTTCCCATATTTGGAGCGCGGCACCTAAACATATCCTGAGGCTATTGGATTCTGTCCAAAAAAGGGCAATTCGTCTCGTCGGTGATGCCTCGCTTACAAACTCGCTCACTTGTCTGGAACACCGTAGAAAAGTTGGCGATTTGTCTCTATTTTATAGATATTTTCATGGGCGATGCTCTTCTGAAATATCAACAATCGTTCCTGCTTTGGCAGTCTCTTCGAGACTAACCCGTCAAGTTCAGTCATCACACCCCTTCGTGGTCACTTTGGAGACCTGCAGAACATCACTTTCCAAAGACTCGTTTATCCAACGAACAGCGAGGCTTTGGAACTCATTGCCTAGGGAGGTGTTCCCCGAGGCATACAACCTCCAGAAATTTAAGAAGAACACCAACTCCTACCTTCTTTCCCTTGGTTCCCACGATGTTCTCTGAACATTACAGGATATCCCTTTTCGTGGGAACCAGAACATAAAAAAAAAAAAAAAGTGATAGTGAGTCGACAAATGACAATTCAATGACTAATATAAATGAGGTTCAAAGTAATTCAGTTGGTAGACCTAGACGAGAAATCAATCCTGTGAAAAGGCTTAATTATGATAAGATGTAAATAATGTATATATTTTTTTTTCTTTAGGGGAAGATATATATATATATATATATATATATATATATATATATATATATATATATATATATATATATATATATATATATATATATAGTTCTAGGGCGCAATTTGAAGCGCACGTTCTCTGGGGGGGTACTGCACAGGTACCGAGAGAGACAGTATACAATCGATGTGCGTATTGATATATCGTATTTTGGGAACAATAAATAATTCAACATATTGTGTGTAGTTTCTATTCTGCATAATCAGAAAAGTCACATTACCGAGTAAAAGGAATACACTACAGAAGCTGTTGAAGTTGCACTTTTAGGACAAGTTCATGCAGACCCAACATTGAGCACAAGGAAATTGGCTAGTGTTACCAATATCAGTAGAACCAATATCCGCCGAATCCTGAAACATCATAAATTCCACCCCTACAAAATACATTCGGTACACCAATTGAATGAAGATGATTTTGATAGGCGACAGGAATTTTGTGAAATTATGACTACGAGAATAGATGCTGATGAGAATTTCCTTTTCAACATCTGCTTTTCTGATGAGTCTACATTCTTTTTGAATTCGACTGTGAATCGTCATAATTGTCGTTATTGGGCAGATGCCAATCCACATGTTTTCCACGAAGTCCATACTCAAACTCCCCAAAAACTCAATGTCTGGGCCGGTATTTTTAGGGGCCGTTTGATTGGACCAGTATTTCTCGACGGTAACCTGACAGGAGAAACTAATTTGAAATTATTGAATGAATTTGTTCATCCACAATTAGTAGACATCATTGAAAATGACGATCATTACCATGAAGACCGCTTGATATTTCAACAAGACGGGGCACCTCCACATTATGCACAGTCTGTTAGGGCGTTTTTGGATAGAATGTTTCCTGGAAGTTGGATTGGAAGAAGAGGCTCTATAGAGTGGCCAGCCAGATCTCCAGATTTAACCCCACTCGACAAAAACAAAATTTATGCAACCGAACCAGAATCTCTGGAAGATTTACGAAGGAGGATTATTGAAGAATTCCGTCGAATAACGCCGGAAATGCTACGAAATGTTGGTATCGTTTTGAACAGAACTTGTACTATTGTATGGAAATGGGTGGTAGACAGTTTGAACATTAGTTCATTGACAATAATAATTATTGCGAAGTTGCTCTATCAGATATAGTTTTTATTGATAGAGTGAATAAAAAGTTATTTCCCAACTTCAAGTTCCTATATCTCGAAAACGAATTAATAGAATTGATTTAATTTTGTTTTTTAATATTAAGAAGGAAAATACCTTCCAAATGAGGTATCACTTGCCATATGTTGCCATTTAAAAATTTAGGGGTGGCGGTCGACCTACAGAGCCGCTGTTTGGTTTTCAATGGCCCACTCTGTATATATGCTTGGTAGAGGCATTATTCTCATTTTCATAAATAGTGGATGACAATGTTCTCTAAAGCCTGCACCGGCTAGAATT
>JAFIRS010009249.1:0-10970 GCA_018342105.1 Gonioctena quinquepunctata | reverse complement strand
GGAGTTCAATCTCTCGATGGCTGTATTGATGTCCACGGCTTCCGTCCAACATTGACTCGAGTAATGCATCCACATATTGAAAACTGAAACGAAAAAAGAATTGTTAATATATTCCATTGATATTCAAATAATTTTAGTTACATGAGAAAATGTGATGCTCCAAATGTAGTACTTCTACACTGAATGTTATTTTTAATGGAGAAATATCTATATTCAACATAAAATCACTATATCCTAACTATTAACATATAAACAAAATTATCATTTAATGTAGTTGAATTCTACTAGAGGACGAGTTCTCAAACTCCTGCTACTTGTGGACTCTGACCCAAATATGTTATTGTATATTTGAAATCTGAAGCATTTATGCAACTGACATCGTCCGCATTGAATTCATCCGAAATACTTTTTGACAACCATGATTTGAATAAAGTATCATTATCATCACGTAATGTCATTAGAATAGATCTCCCATATCGGGTTATACAAATCGTCATACCAAGTATGTTGAAAGCTTTACCGATGGGTAATGATGATATTGGTCTTTGTTCAAAAGCTCCCACCCTCTTTTCAATTATTGAAGAATTGATTCTCTTCAAATCTACAACTTTTGGAAGAAAAGACATAGTAAGACTGTATGAAAAATATAGATTATTTCACCTTATAAAAATACACTCACTGAATTGAGAAACTCTCGTACTCTGTATTCACTCTGATGATATTATCTAACATCTGATTTCTCATCAACGACTCCACACATTTTTATAAGAGACATCCCCACTCCATTTCCAGTAGATGGGACTGTGAAGGTCATTACGCACTTGAGCATCAACACACTCATCAATACTCGCAGTTCACTCTTAGCTCTCTCACAGGATGAATGCCCTCCTCGCTTGGAGAGTGCAAGGATTCATGAAGGTCATGACTACACAGAATATGTATGCCTACACCACAGCTTCAGTCAAGGTCAAACAAACATCGAGATCAAATCTTTTGGTTGCCGAAACAAATCCAACATCAAAACTCAAGGTCAAATCTCAAAGTCAAAACTTAATGTTATGAATCTCAAGGTCATATTCAAGGTCAAAACTGAAGTCGAATCTCAAAGTCGACCAAACCCAATATCAAAACTCAATGACAAATCTCAAAGTCAAATCTCAAGGTCAAACACACACACACTGCACACCTGCAACTATTCAAGGTCACACGTGACGTCATAGTGGTGGGGGGAGACCCAGAACCGGCTTAAATCTCCTACTCCTTTGCCAAATATCAGCGAAATCATAGTTAGTTTAGGAAAATCAAAATATTCTTCAGTTTTAGATTTAGCTAGTGGCTTTCACCAGATTCCTCTGAGTGAAGACAGTAAGCCCTGCACAGCATTCTCTTTTTATGGTCATTATCAGTACAAAAAACTTCCATTTGGTTTACGAAATTCACCAGCTTTATTTTCCCGTTTAATGTCGAATGTCCTAACGGGTATACAGGGTCTCAAGTGTTTTGTATACCTTGACGATATTGTTGTTTTTGGAAATTCACTTAAAGATCATAATTGCAAATTGATAGATGTTTTCAATCGATTACGTCAATTCAAATTGAAACTTCAACCAAATAAATGTGCATTTTTGCGTAAAGAAATCAACTACCTAGGTCACGTTATCACAGAAAAGGGAGTTCAACCCGACCCAGATAAGGTCGTTGTTGTGAAGAACTTTCCAATACCCAAAAATTAGAAAGAAATAAAATCATTTTTAGGTCTTGCGTCCTATTATCGCCGATTCATACCAAATTTCGCAAAGATAGCCTATCCCTTGAATAATCTCCTAAAGAAAAATGTTTCATTTCAATGGACGGCTTTGTGTGACGAATCTTTTTCAAATCTGAAAGAAAAGCTCATCAGTCCACCTATCCTTCAGTATCACGACTTCGAGAAAGAGTTCATACTCACGACAGATGCGAGTCAGTATGGAATTGGGTCAGTGCTCTCTCAAGGTGAAATTGGATCCGATTTACCAGTTGCCTATGCAAGTCGAACTTTGAATAAAGCCGAACAAAATTACTCAACTATTGAACGCTAGCTTATAAGTATTACCTGGTCAGTACAACATTTTCGACCATATTTGTTTGGGAAAAAGTTCAAAATAGCTTCCGATCATAAACCTCTCATTTATCTTTTCTCCCATGCCGATCCGTCATCCCGCCTCACACGTCTCAGGTTAAAATTAGAAGAGTATGATTACGAGATAGTTTACAAACGCGGTATATATAATACTGACGCAGATTGTTTGTCAAGAATTTACCAAGTGAAACAAAGCGAAGAGCAACAGACGTACGAAACCTATCTCAAAGAAATTGAATCCAAAATCATTAATAACTCCAATATCATAGATACCGATCAAAGTATCGAGCAAAGTCCGTCTGGAGAAGACATATTTCATTTTACTGACAGAACATTCACCTCATTATCCGATTATCATGGTAGTACACTCGAGCTTTTAGGTCAAAATAAAAAAATCCATCAAATAGCACAACTACAACTCGATCAAAGATATTTTTTATACGTCATTATCAAAGAATCAAAGTCTGATAAGGCTCAATACAAAAACGTATTTTTATCTCTTCAAAATCTCAAGAAATTTTGTATTTCAAACAAAATTAATTCGTTAGGTGTTTCTAGTAAGGAAATTGCAAATGAACATCTCAAGTTTGAATCGATTAGAATAATGCTAAGGTACATTTTCAAGAATACCTATATCAAAATCAAAATTTATCACAATAATATTCAAACAGAGCTATCGCAAACTAAAATCAATCAGATATTGAAAGAATATCATGTAAATCCATTAGGAGGCCACGAAGGTGTCAACCGCTCATACAAACGAATAAAACAATATTACAAATGGCATAATATGTACAGGGACATCAAAAAATTCATTCGTACTTGCGAAACATGTCAGAAAATAAGAGTTCGAAGAAAACAGACTACCGATGACCATAACCACAACATCTAGTAGACCGTTTGAAAAAATATTCCTAGATATTGTCGGACCATTGAATCAAACAGATCATTTCAATAAATTCCTACTAACCTTCCAAGATGATCTAACAAAATTCTCCATTGCCATTCCCATTCCAGATCAAACTGCCAATACAGTAGCCTACAATTTCACTACAAAAATAATATGTCAATTCGGAGCGCCAAATTTCCTAGTCACGGATCAAGGTACAAATTTCCTAAGTCAAATCTTTAAAGAAACATGTAGAATTTTGAAAATAAAACAAATTCAATGTACCAGTTACCACCCACAAAGTAATGGTAGCTTGGAAAGATCACATAGAACCCTTGTAGAATATTTACGAAGTTACATAAATAAGGACATGAACAATTGGGATGATTTCATGCCTTTCGCAACTTTTGTCTTCAATACTACTCCCTACTCATCCACAGGTTATACACCATTCGAATTATTATATGGCCATAAGGCAAACTTACCCACTTCTTTAACCAAATCTCCCGAATTATTGTACAGTTATGACGATTATTACAATGAATTGAAGTCACGAATGCAGCACTCACATGAAATCGCGAGGGAAACCATATTAAAACATAAAGACATTGCCAAAACGTATTATGACAAAAACTCAAATCCCTTAAGGATATCTGAAGGAGACAAAGTCCTCTTGGAAAATGAACATACAACTCCTGGAAAATCAAAGAAACTGAATTCACAATTTATGGGACCCTATGAGGTCATCTCGATAGATTCAGATACAAATTGCACTATCATGATCAAACGAAAGCCTACCAAAGTTCATTTCAATCGTTCAAAATTATTCAATGAACGAAAATAGCATAATATTTCATATTCTTATCTACAAATAAAATAATAATAATAATAGGGTACTCCTTGTTACAGAGACCCAGCCGTTCGAAATGTATACATTCCAGATTTTTGTTTGCTACATCTTAATCCTGGAAATATCATCAAGTAACGTCCAAGGAATCAGTACGTATTACTACAATAACACTCGAATTCAACCCAGTCCTGGTCTTTATTATGAGAAAATCGGGAAACTAAGCCTTTTCAACGACGAATGGAAACTATTATCATATCTTGAATTAAATGGTACCATAACGAGTTAAACATTTTATATTATAATAAGGAAGTTCAAAGAATCTGTTCGCTAGCTAAACAACATCATATTGAGTTCACAGAATGCAATACGTTTGTAAAAGTTTTGGATTATTCTATTCACAGAATGGTGAATCAGGATAACTTAATTATGGAAATGTTAGGTGTCGATAGTAAAGTAAAAAGATTTCAAAACGAGGGTTATTCAATTTTGTTGGATCTGTATCTAAAACACTTTTCGGCACGTTAGATGCTGAAGATGCCGAATATTATGACAGCCAAATAGAAAAAATTAAAATGAATGAAAATCATATCAATACCCTTTTGAAAGAGCAAATGTCTATCGTTAAAGGCACTATCTATGCAACGAACAAGACTACATTTCAAATTGAACATAATATAAGAATGTTAGAAAGTAAGGTTAATGAATTTCAAGATGTTATCAGTAATTTTAGTAATAATCAAAGTAGAATAGATTATGAATTTCAAGTTTCATTGAAAATAGATGAGTTAGTTGGTTTTAAAATAAACAAATTAAAAAACATCTTGATGGAAAATACCATATTTTATACAATTTATTAAAAACTAATGTGTATTACTATAAGAATAAAATTGCTTTTGTATTATTGATTCCATTAGTGGATTCACGCACATATGATATCATGAAAATTTCAAGCCTTCCCACATTCATAACTGAAAATAAATTTGATTTATCATGCCTCGAAAACCTCTATTGATTATCGATGCAATGAAACAGCATTTTTTTATGATGAATGAATCGAATTGTCAACATGCAAATCTCCAATACCTAATATCTATATTTGTGAGCAAATAAAACCTATTCTTCTAGTCCACGTTCATGGCGGATGCGAATCGAATATGTTCGTGCCGACAAACGATATTCCAAAATCTTGTGAAAAGAGAATTGTACAATTGAATTCTCCAATTTTTATTCAACTAGCAAATCAAAATTCTTGGCTATATGCAGTACCGATTGAAGAATATATAAATATAAATTGTAAAAACGAAGATAAAAGAATTTCAGTTAAATTATATGGCACTGGAATATTTCAAATAAATACAAATTGTACAGCTTTTTCGAAAACATTGATTCTCACACCTCATCAGCAATATGCAAACGAATTATTGATGAGTTACGTTACACCGTTGGATATTGAAAATGAGATACATTTCAATCTCAGTCTATTAGATATAATTAAAATTCCCAAACTAGATATTCCAAAAATTGTCGAGTCCAACGATATGAATGCACTTGCCAATATAAGTCAAGACATTGAGCTATTAGATTTCCAAGGAAGTCAAGCTGACACTTCAATGTTTAAATCCAGACCACTTACTTTTCAGGACATAGCAGTTTATTCATTGTTAGCAATTATTTTACTAGCGATATTTGGTTACTGCCTGAGGTCAAGAATTATGCAAATGTTTGTAAATAAGTTAAAAACAAATGACACAGTTACTGAAACACAGCCGCCAGCTGATTTAGAATTACAAGCTAATGTTGGATACGAGGGGAGAGCAGAAAATTGTAGCAACCCGAGATACAATTTTCAAAATTAGGGGGGAGATGTTGTGAAGTACCCTCCACACCCTCTACGAGGTGCTACTGTTTGTTTATATATATATATATATATATATATATATATATATATATATATATATATATATATTTTATTATTACTCATGATGTCATATTGCCAACAATCCTACTTTGATGCTTTAAAGCTGAGACTCTGCATTTCGCTAACGAACTCAAAAACTGCTTACTATTGTTCTACATATTCCATTGTCCATGTCAAGTTTCTATTGGTCGAATACTATCACGCGACAGCGTCGTAATGACGAATATGCGTCTCAGAAGCGTCAGCTATAAAGTAGAGAAGCATCGTTGAAATGTTGATTATTGCATTTTGTTACTACATAAGTGTGTACTTCTGTTGGTTGTGCCTGTGGGCACTTTTGCAAGATTCTTTTCAATATACATCTAAGTGAAGACCATCAACTTTATTTCTATTCCAAACCCCAAATTACAACAGCCCTCTTTCCATTGCTTCTGTGTTCTTTATTTGCATTGCTCCCATTATACTTTCAGTTAAAGTGCCTTCGAAAACTTTGCAATGTGCTGCTTCATGCATCTTCGAAACAGTGATCCTAGCAAACAGCAGCTCATGCCACAAAGGACAGTCATTCTGATCAATTGTAGCTCGATAGGCTTCATTGCAGGATGATGTTTCCATTGTATTCTTGCAGCTCTGTGGTATTTCCTGGTTTATTTGCTAGTGTATTTTTCAAATGATGAATGGATAATTTTTCTATTTTGCTTGGTTCCTTGTAGTATTTCATGAGTTGACTTTCCATGTGACCGATGCTTCTGCTATGGTTTATTAGAGTTGACAGAAGGCTTTCACTATTGGCTGATGGAGCAGGTTTGGTTTTTGATCTACTACCTGATTCTTTTGCTTCAATATACTTCAGAATTGTGCCTATCGTGGACAATTTGGACTTTTTCCAATAGAAGTCGATACCAGTAGAGAAAGGGTCTTCGCTACGCCTGTGTAGCCGAACTATCAAAGCAAATGCATGCTTACATCCACCTGAAAAAAAATTAAAAAACAATATTATAATTATGATATTTTCAAGATAAAACATGAATACGTTTCGATTTCAGACTTGTATTCATGAAACAAAAATGCTAAAGTTATAATTTTTTTCCAACAAGTTAGCGCCCGCTAAATAATATTTTACCCATATAATATCTACCTGAATGTGCTGCTCAATCTTCACACTCTACAGCTTTATCACATATAACTATTACAGAGTAACACTTCTGTTTCACATTATGTTCGGGAGTAATACGAGCTTTCACTATACATATGTTTGCTTCCCTTTTAACTTGTACATATCCAATAGCTGAATCGCCATAAGAATCTCTTTCGGACCTAGAAACACAAATATCATCATCTGTTAGAATAAGAGGAGAAAAATAGAGGTTTCTTCGAATTTTATTGTTCACTATATTTGAGGTTATGAACACCTCAATCTTAGTAAGCAAATAACCAGGAAACGTATTAAAAACCGAAAATTACAAAACAATTATGCGATTACCTTGCAGCTTTCACACCTCTAATCTCAGCAGAAGTAAAATCGGGATGATTTGCGAAAAAACTTGTCATCGCGAAGACATCTATTCTAGGCAAATTGTTGTGCCCTGACAAATCCGGCTTCAGTCATTGTATTTATTTTTCGGGACGTTTACAGTAACTCAATAATGAGAATAAAATAGCCAAACACTTGCGAAACTGAATTAGAACGACCAACGACACGACAAGAACACGGAAATAGATTTTGTTGACAAGGACTTTGACGGCATAATTGGGCCCGACCTTTTGCGATTCATCTAATTTAAATTTGCTTGGCAATTTTCTCATTTTGAAATATGGAATATTCAAAACTTTCAAAAGAGACGGTTCAATGAAACAACGTATCATGATAAAGTAACAAGATGGTGAAAATAAAAATTCAAGAGATTTTGTGATACATGCATATGACCTATTGAAGCACTTAGTCAAATTTTAGAAGACTATGCGTTTGACATGGAGAAAAAGAGCTCCGACGATTATAAGGAGGGTGTGGAGAAAGTTATATGACATAACAGTTGAAACATATGTGTCCAATCCATTATCCAACGAAGAATTTAGTGAATTTATAGAAACTTGCGATGAAGATTCTCCAGATGGTCTCCAACGCGTCCCTTGAGCTAACCTGGAGAGGGGGAGAAGAGTCCTCAGCTTGTATCCAATATTTTATAGAGGAAATGAATAATGAAGGTAATTTGAGTGGACGGATAGCATATAATTCATTGTTTTCGAAAACAGCCGAAGGCGGTTCAAAAAAATTAACCGATAGTAAGTGGCTAGTCACAAATATAACAACCCAGAAGTTTGTCCAGGTCGCTTAAAAAAACTATCGTATTAAAGGAGTTTGGAACCACATAAGAACCGAAAGATTATTGTTAACCCCTAATCCAACTTGGAATCAAGCTGGATCAAAGGGATGGTACAAGAATTGTCCGGTAGGAAAAAATACAATATCCACTTCCTCTAATTCGGCAGCAACTAACATTGGTATCGACATGAAGAAGAATACTTTGACAGATAATTCAATCAGAGCTACAGCTGTTTCAAATCTAGCTGAAAAAGGAATTGGGAAGCAGCCACCTATTAAAATAACTGGACATAGCAGTAGCCAATCAATTAAGTCATATCTACAGCTAGATACTAAACATCATCGGAATATAATCGACTCCATGAGAAGTAACGCTCCTAACACTAGTTCTTTGACAATATTTTTCCATAAATTAGTTAAAATTATAGAAAACACGATGTCGGAAGGTTCAAATTATCCAGTAACCGTTTATAATAATTTTGTTTTTGATATTACCAATAACATAATATCATAATAATAATCAAAAATAGTAATATAAATAAGGAATTATGATTTTCTGTTTATATAAATAACATAGTACTGATAATTGTCAGAAGTTATTGAAATTTTGCGTAATAAAACAGGTAGAATGTATTCTTTTATATATTTCACAGGTGTTATATAACTAAATATAGAAGGATAAAAAACATCTACTTTTAGTTTAATAAAACTTACCAAAATTGTTGAAAACAAATCTATTTCACACCTATAAACTAAGTTATGTTCACTAAAATAGGTGGGACGTTGTTTTTTTACATTATATATATTAAAAAAAAACCCTTTTAAAGGGAAATTAATTAATATTAAATTTTTATGAATTGAAGAATCCACGATTAAAATGGATTCTTCAATTCACTGAAAAACTTTCATCAATATTCAATTGAGAATGTTGTATAACTGCTGGTACAGAGTATCTAAAAGGTTATCTTGACGATGGAAGATAGTGACTAGAGTTTATCTTTCAGTCGCAGATGATTCCACATCTGATTTTATGAACATCCTGTTTATATTTTCAACAAATCGACCCATTTTAGTTTAATACAATTAGGAAATATTGTTCAAAACACAAATCTTCTTCAAAGTTATGAACTAAGTTATGTTTACTAAATTTGGTGGAACGTTGTTTCTTTCAATATTTATCTTTTAGTGTTATAATGTTACGTTAATTTTTGACTTTAGAGTGTTTTCCTCTGGAATAAATGAACTTCACTATTTTTATCGTACATCACGGGGTTTCATACCTAAATTGGATAACGCAAGTTATTTGTTGTTTTCGTAGCGTTGTTTTATACTATGCTTGTTGTTTAAGCTCTAATTTGTTATACTTGCTTGTTGTTATGTTTTACTCAGCTATCCCACAAGCGATATTTTTATATGCTAGAAGGCCCTTTATTGATTGTTTATTATTGGTGCGGTCATCTGAGGGTATTTGATCCACGCATGCGCAACGTCCGAGCTCACGCGATCGCTATAGTATGTTTTTGTGGTAAATATTGAATGTAGAACGAACCTCTCAATTTCTGCGACCGCTCGTGAATTTGATTACTATCGAGTATTGAATTTTTGATATATATACTGCTTACTGCTTGATACTCAGATACACTTGTAATGTTGATGAATGTTGATGCTTGCTTAGAGACATGTCTTTTCTTTTATGTTGATATTCACTTACATGTATATATGCTTTGCTTGTTCGTAATACTTAGATACAACTGTTCTCTTAGGTTAATATGCACTTACAGATACAGATGACCATGTTAGTTGTTCTTTTTTTTTGTTAGCACCATAAATCAATACATTCCTTAGAGTCGTACTCCGTATTATTTTTTGTGTTTCAATCCGGGAGACTATTATTGGATCTTTGGAGGGTAATAGATTTTCCTGGCGCCCATTTATAACTTTAATAATTCTGTGATTACTTAACGGACCTCCCCATGTCCACTGAAGCGTAGCCGCAATTATCCTGAGACAAGAACAAGCTAGTGTGTCGTTTTGAGGTTTCGAAAACTACAAGGGTAAGGTATCTAAACAAAACTAATAAAAATGGCCCACCGATGTTAGTTGTGTAATTGTTAGTAGATGTTCTAGGGGGCTTCCAGCTCAAAATCAGCCATTTCCCCATGTTAATCTCCATAAGGATTTCTAAGGTCAAAGCTGGTAATTTTTGTCCAAAATCTCCCAGCGAGTTCGCGTCAAGTGCCTGCAGGTGTTCGGATCAATCGCGCCGCGTGGAAGGGTCAGAACCGCCGACCATCGGTACCTGCTGTATTATCGGATTACTATTTATCGATAACGCACATTGAAATCAAATGTATGTTGATAGGATGAGG
The DNA here is from genome assembly GCA_018342105.1 of Gonioctena quinquepunctata. Taxonomy (NCBI): domain Eukaryota; kingdom Metazoa; phylum Arthropoda; class Insecta; order Coleoptera; family Chrysomelidae; genus Gonioctena; species Gonioctena quinquepunctata. Next base: position 502 of record JAFIRS010009249.1, on the reverse strand, counting down.
GTTAATTATAATGATATTCATTGCAGATTAGCATATGGATTCGGTATATTGTATTCTCAAGTATTTGACGCCAAGTATATGAATTTGATCTCAACACTCCTCGATTGTGGGAATTAGATTGGTGGGATTCAGCAAAAGCTTATTAATGGTAATATGACGATTGTTGATTGACAAGTGGATTTGATATTTGTCGCAAAAATAATATGAAGTAGGTTCAGGCTTTTCATGATTAGGAGAATTACATTGAAACACAATAATGACACTTTTATTGATTGTAGGTTCCGGTTCATGGTGTTCATTGATATTTGTGATCTGAAAAAATATATATGCAGATGTTTGAGAATAACTCGATTGGGGAAATTGGGATGAGGATTAATTATGATAATATTCACTGCTGATTAGCGTGTGGATTCGGTATATTGAATTATCCAGTATTTGACACAAAGTATATGAATTTGACCTCAACACTCCTCGTGATGATTTGGAGATATTAAGTGGATTA
>JAFIRS010009248.1:0-10975 GCA_018342105.1 Gonioctena quinquepunctata | reverse complement strand
AATGAATGCGCGATCCCTTTCCCATCGACTAGCGTTACAAGGTCAACGAGAAATGAATCCCCAAGGTCATGCAAACACCACACTATCACCAGGGCACTTCAATGTCAATGATACACGACCTTCAACCTTTCCATCTCAAGGTTACAGGGAAAGGTCAGGATCAAATGCAATGAGCTGCAATTGGGCGGCTAGGCGTCAAGGTCAAGGACATGGTCAAGGTCATGGATGAGGAGGACCCAGTCCCGGCTCAAACCTACTACTCATCGGCGACATAAATATAAATCTACGAGATAACCATTCAAATAATACTAATGACTACAACAATAATTTCACACAACACGGATTCATTTCATACATAAACACCAGAACTACTAGGATAACCGAAATAACACAATCTATTATTGACCACATCTTAATGAGAATCGATAAAAATGCGAAAGATAAGGTGATAATAAAATCTATGGTAATAAATACAGATCTGGTCACTCCATAGGCGCTACAATTATATTCGAACAGGGTCATACAAATAAGAAATAAACACCGAAAATAATACGTTCAAAATGATCGACTATGCCAGAATGAATAAACACCCCGCTAAAGAGGGGTAATTTTTCCCCAAAATCAAAACTTACACAAGTACAAACAAAAAACCAAACCATGGATAACAGACGGACTCCTCAAATCGATATAACATCACGAAAAATTGAAAAAAAAACAACCAAAAACTGTACCACAGAGCTGAGAGAAAATTACTGAAATAACAGAAATAAACTCAACAAACTCATTAAAGACGAAAATAATTACAAAAAACATTATTATATATAACTGATCAGGAGAACTAACTCCAAAAATTCAAAAAAGACCAACTTGAATTATTCTTCGGCGACATAAATATAAATCTAAGAGATAACCATTCAAATAATACTAATGACTACATCAATAATTTCACACAACACGGATTCATTTCATACATAAACACCAGAACTACTAGGATAACCGAAATAACACAATCTATTATTGACCACATCTTAATGAGAATCGATAAAAATGCGAAAGATAAGGAGATGATAAAATCTATGGTAATGAATCCAGATCTGGTCACTCCATAGGCGCAACAATTATATTCACACAGGGTCATACAAATAAAAAAATAAATACCGAAAATAATACGTTCAAAATTATCGACTATGCCAGAATGAATAAAGACCTCGCTAAAGAAGGGTGGGAGGACGTTCTACAACATACAGACATGCAAAAAGCATGTGTTCCTGAACAAATACAATATTTATGTTAAGAATGCCACCAAAATAAAAACTTACACAAGGACAAACAAAAAACCCAAACCATGGATAACAGACGGACTTCTTATATCGATAAAAGGAAAATTGAAAAAAACCTAACCAAAAACTTATACAGAGCTGAGAGAAAATTACGAAAATTACAGAAATAAACTCAACAAACTCATTAAAGACGAAAGTAATTACAAAAAAACATGGGAAATTGTAAACCAAGCAACTAACTCTGCCCCTAAAAATAAATTAACGAGAAACACACCGTTGATACAACAGAACGTAATAGAAATTAAAACAAATCAAGATAAAGCAAACGCATTCAATGACCACTTCGCGACAATAGGAGAAAATATGACCGCAAATTGAAGACGACTATTTATCGCAAAACGATATGAACAAATCAACACAGAGAACATCAATGTTCCTAACACCAATTACACAAAATGACATCACTTTTGCCATCGCAAAACTCAAAAACAACTCCTCCTCAGGACCTGATGGTATCAACACAAAACTCATCAAAAGCACACACACATTAATCTTGAAACCACTTGTCTACCTCATGAATCTAACCCTCAATAAGAGAAAACTACCAAAATAATGGAAATCATCTGTTATTTCCCCAATATACAAATCAGGCAAACAGCATCTATTAACAAACTACAGACCAATCTCGATAATAAATAGTTTTGCCAACATTTTCGAATACTGCCTTAAAAGAAAAACGATTAACTACATTAATAAAAACAACATATTAACGTATAGACAATTTGGTTTTAGGAAAAACCTTTGCACAGAAATCGCTATATTAGAACTAACCAAAAACATTATAGAATATATAGATGCCTCGAAAAAATGCTAAGCGGTCTTTTTCGACTCAGCCAAAGCTTTCGACATCGTGTCATACAGTATCCTATGGAAAAACTATTTGATAATGGAATAAGAAGCCCGGCCCTGGAATTATTTACGGATTATATTAAAAACCGCACCCAGAGAGTAAAAATAGAAAATGTCCTGGACAACCCACAAAAAGTCACAGTAGGGGTCCCATAAGGTACCATTTTAGGTCCACTATCATTTTTAATTTATATAAATGACATTTGCAAAATAAAAAACTTCCAAGGTAGAATAATCTCCTATGCAGACGACACTGCAATCGTCTTCTCCCACGATAATTTGCCTGAGTTGTATAGCCTCACTGAGAACAATCTTGGGAAATTATATAAATGGTTGAACACCAACCTCCTAAGTGTAAATGTAGAAAAAACAAAATTCATAAATTTCACGCTACCCAAACTGACCAACCCAAAATTAAACAATTGTACTTACATAAAAATGACTGTTCAGGGACACAAAGAAACTCCAATTGTGAATGCCCCAGAATAGAAAACGTCACTTAGATTAAATACTTAGGTGTGATTGTGGGTGAACACATAAGTTATGTCATTAACAGAACTAGGAAACTTATACACAAATTCTATACACTCAGAGATATCCTGAACAAAAAAGTTCTACACGTAATTTACAACACACTTATAGAATCCGCAGATCACAAACAACACAATACACAATATTAAAAACTATGTATACAAAAAATAGACTATTTTCTACCCAACAACTATTTGAAACAGTGAAGATCCTAACGGTTAGGAATATCTACATTCAACAAATCTTAATATGGACATACAAAAACAAAAATCAAATGCATCACAAACAAACAAGAACCACAAGGTACACCAATGATCTCACATTGAATATTCCAGGTTTCAAAAAAACCCATACCCAAAGAATAATATTTTACTACGGTCCAAAAATATTCAACATACTACCATACAATATGAAGAATGCAGAAAACTTGTTACATTTAAAAAGTTGATCAAAACACACATTTTACAGGACCAACAACTTAACATAAACTTCATATAATAAAAAAATTCTATTTTTTACTTTTTTCCAAATATTTAACTAGCAAATGGTAAAAACTCCTTAGACAACATGTAATTCCTTCTCTGATCTAGAACACGGAATAAAATTAAGACTTTAGAATCTGTCACAATGCATAAACAAAAACATTATCATCAAGTACTAACATTAACAATAAAATTATCATTAAGAAAAAAGGGGAAATTTTGTGGCACAGTGGACAAATTATTAAATTAAAGAATAAAAGCATCCTCAAGTGGGAGTCGAAATCACGACCTTATGATTTCTAGCCATACGCTCTACCATCTGAGCCATTCGAAAACATAGGAATCGACACACACTCGTGAACCCTTTCCTTCCATAATTTAATATTAATGTGAGAAATGAATCGAAAATCAAACGTACTTATCAAGCAAAATCCACTTTCACCGTATATATTTGGCTAAATCTTATCAGTGGTTAGAGATCATCTGCTTGAATCTGCTACTGAAATCTTCGCATGACGATGAAGGTGAGTGACAGGTTATGGATCTCGACGGCCAGTGATATTAAATTATGGAAGGAAAGGGTTCACGAGTGTGTGTTGATTCCTATGTCCCTGAATGGCTCAGATGGTAGAGCGTATGGCTAGAAGTCATAAGATCGTGGGTTCGACTCCTACTTGAGGATGCTTTTTTTTAATTAATTTAATAATTTGTCCACTATGCCACAAAATTCCCCCTTTTTCATTATATATTTCGGACACAATATTTCGACTATAACATTATCATTAAGTATCATTAAGTTTTTTCCAATATTATCAACTTAGTTACTCTCACTACAATGATTGTTATAATTTGTTGATCATAATGTAACAGTTGGCGTAATAAAGGGGTTGATCTGCAACATAAGTCACCACAACTTAGGCAGAAATACCAGTTATCACCCAACGCAAATAAAAATAAAATCCATATCCCATACACAATGTCGATACTATACTGAGATGCGAATAAAATTATCTATCTATCTAACTTCAAAATCAAAGTTGAATCTGAAATGAATCTTCGACTGGTTTAATCATAAATTGCTAACTTTGACAAAACTATGTTTTTTTCTGTTAACTTACTCCCCCAATTCAACACATTTGAGAAAAATAATCATAACAAAATAATCTCAATAAAATTTACTGAGAAAATTAAATATCTAGAGATAATTATTTATTGTCATTTTTGTTGGGATTACCAAATTAACAATATTGTACATACGACGAGAACATTTTTGGGCCGCTTCAAATACCTAATCTAAAATTTTAACTTTACAACACCTTAAAATACTTTATTTTGCTCTTATAGATTCTCGTATAGCATATTATATTATAGGATGGGGTGGCATCGCACACATATACCTGGAAAAAGTAAGAACATTATAAAAATATTTACTAAAAAATATATTTCAGGTCTTACTTCTCCGATACTTATATAAAGAAGCAGGGATACTAGGCATTAGTCAAACCTCCTTCCCTAAAGCGGTCTCTTTCCTATAAAAAAATGAAGAAGGAATCGACATTCTCTCGCATAATTATTCAACAATAGCTAAATATTCCAATAAACTGAAAATCCCCTCAGCTAATAAAACAGTCAGTACGAAATGTCTTGCGTTTCTTGTACCACGATTCATAAAGAACCCCGCACCAAATACATAGGAAAATGTGTAAGCCAATTTTGAAAATTCTTTGGGATATTGTGGTTCAAGTCACTAGAAGTTACACGTGCAAGTTTAAACTAGTTTCTATGTCTAGTTTCGGAGATATGAATTTTCGAAAATCATAAAAATGGCTGTTTTACTAAAACATAGTAAGGTTCACTTATCTAAAAGTATTACTTTTTAGATGATTAGTAACTAAATAATAGCATTGCTGGTTTAAACGAAGTCAAATGACATGTCAGCCAGTCAGTCGTTAAGACAAAAGAAGCTGCCTATGATACAGGGTGGGTCAAAAATAGCGACAATTTAGCTTATTTCGCCAATATTTATCACTGGTCCCATTAGTGGGATTGATCATTTTTCATTAAAATTGTATTCATTGAGTGTCTTTTTTTATGACAAAAATATCTTCTTTGAAAGTTTCAACTTTCTTCCAAAACACGAATTGTTTCAAAAAAAAAGTTTGTTTTTATATTACTTGAGGAAGATTGAGTTGGATGAGGCAGTAGCGCGTTACGAACTCATCGTTAAAAATGCTTCGGAGGATTTCTCCCGCAGGTAACCGGCTCCAAGATTTCACGACGAATTCCCCCTGAGGATTAAGAACCTTATTCGCGAAAGAAATCGAGCAAAAAGACCCTACCAAAGGAGTCTGTTCCCTGTAGACAGAATCCGAGCTAATGAATTGAATAGGGAGGTTAGAAATAACATAACTGAATTCAGGAATGAGAGATTTGGCAACACCCTTCAAAATTTGGAGAACTCTGGTCAACTTTGGAAACTCAATCAAAATTTAAAAACGAAAAGTCTGATTTCCCCCCTATTCATGGTGAGGCCGGTATGTGCTACGACTCTGAGTCCAAAGCTCGAGCTTTTGCAGATTCGATGGAAAGCCAATTTAGATTGAACGAGCATCCAGACGATGATCTGGATCGAGAACTTTCGCTGGAAGATCAGGTTCGTCGCACTCTTAGAGAACCCAATGATGATGTCATCCGTCCAGCTTCGATGGATGAACTCAAGGCGCATATTAGAGGATTGAATCCTAAAAAAGCACCTGGTTATGAGGGTATTACTAATCGTATGATTAGGAATTTCCCGGATAACCAGGTGCAGTCACTTTTGAACATCATTAACAATTCACTGCGTCTTAAAAGATTCCCTCGAAGGTGGAAACATGCCATTGTGGTTATGATTTCAAATAAGGGACAACACCCGACCTTCCCGCAAAACTATTGACCGATCAGTCTTCTTTGCAGTTCAGCTAAGTTGGATGAGACAATCGTTCTGGAAAGGCTTGACGAAGAAGTGGAGGGAAAAAATGTCCTACCAAATGAGCAGTTCGGCTTTCGTCGCGCTCACTCCACCAAGCTTCAGGTTCTGAGTCTGGTGGAAGAAACCATCGAATCGCTGAATACTAACAACAGTGCTCACGTCATTCTGCTCGATATCAGTAAAGCGTTTGACAGAGTTTGGCATGAGGGCCTACTCTTCAAACTGATTGATTTTCACCTGCCTTTGAGCCTGGTAAAGTAAATCAAGTCGTTTCTCATTGGTAGGACATTTCCGATCAAGGTCGAAAATTAACTCTCGGATTCGAGATAAATTGAGGCTGGCGTTCCTCAGGGGGCAGTGCTGTCTCCCTTATTATACGCTCTTTACACGTCTGATATACCCAGAAGTGAACATGTGATGATTTCCTTATTCGCTGACGATACGGCTTTGCTTTCCTCTTCAGCCAATCATTCGATGGGTGTCGTTTATTTGCAGAATGCATCGAACAACCTCCAGCAGTGGTACCTGGAGTGGAAAATAAAGCTGAATCCTGACAAAACGCAGGCAATTTCGATGCGTCGGAAAAGGAACAACCCGGAGAGGGGAGTGTCTATCTCTGGAAGGGAGATAGAATGGTCAGAGCAGGTCAAGTACCTGGGAGTTACGGTAGATCGCCGGCTCACCTGGAGACCATACGTCAAAATTGTCAAGAAGAAAATCTGCTCGTTTCATCCCCTGATAAACAGGAAAAGCAAACTTTCTCTCAAGAACAAGGTCATGATTTATAAAATTATATTCAGGCCTGTCATTTTGTATGCCTCAGCCTTCCGGGACCAAACCTGCAGAACCAGCATTCCTGTCCTTGAACGGGCCCAAATGAAGGTTCTGCGGATGATAACGATCGCTCCGTGGTACGTGCGGAACGATCGGATCCTCGAAGACTCAAATCTGCCTTCCATCAGAAGTATCATTAGAGATCGCAATCAGAAAGTATTTGATTGCGCAATAACCCACGAGAACTCCCTCGTTAGGGAAGCCACTGATTACAACATAGACGACCCCTTGCCCTTGAAACGTCCCAGGCGCTCTCTGGAGTGATGGGCTACTTACCAATCCATACTGGGTAGTGAAAGCTGCATCCTCTATATATATATATATATATATATATATATTTCAAAATTAAGATATCAAAATTCCTTTGTCGGCCATTTTTGAGAAACACCATCATGGCAAGTGCTCGAGACTGGTCTCTAGTCCTTGTTCAGTCAAAATTCCATATTAGTGAATGGCTGTTGCCCACTTATTTGAGTCCAAAGAGTAAGAGCCTTCAGGCTACACTCGTCTTTAGTAATAGTGATAGAAGACCCCGACACTTGGGGAAGACTTATAGTAATTGCTTATAATATGATTATCTACAGAAAGCTACCATCACATTTTATACGAGGGGGTGTTTACAAATATAAGTTGAAATAGGTTTTGCACCTTAATATATATGTTTGTTAATTAATCTTGAACGGACCTGTCAATTTGAATCATATTTTTCAGTTACCCTACACTCGTGTGAGTTTCATTAATTTTCTAGGTCTGGTTTTCAAAATATTAATATTGGAAATTGATATTCTATAGAAAATATTATCCTTCCTTATTTCTTGATGAAATAAATATGATCTTGCGGCGCAAAACAATGGCGCCGTTAAAAACCGCCTGACCATATACCGAAAAAAATACTGTGAGACTAAAAAGTTGTCTCTGGAATTCAAGATACAGGACTATATCCGGAAAACCCGGAAGTGTTAAAAACTAGACAATTATGTTGAAAAGTGCTTTGTGAATCGAACCCACAAAATTCCACTTCCTTGGCTTCTCATCGTCACCACGTATCCTTCAACTCGGACCGTTAAAAACATTCTGAATCTGGATCCTTTCAGCGATTCAACCCATAAAACTAATCAGTAACTCATTCATTTGCTTTGCATCTCTCAAGAGAAAAATCTAATTAGTGTTTGATGTCTGGTTATTCTCAGAAGTGAATGATGTGTTGCATCACTGAAATGCGTGGATAATTGACTTTGATCAGTGGTGTAACGCATTTATGTCTCCAATTGGGGGCATGAAGAGTTATTTGATAACTGAGATATTGATATTAAAATATCTTCTCAATTCAATATATTATTGAATATTAAAAAAATACACTTCCAAATACCATCTGACTCTAAGTATATACGGTTTTCTAATCAAATGTCACCTCATCGCTGTATCCAGATATAATTGTACTGAAAAGTGAAATGTGTGCACCACAAAACTTTTCCTCATATATGCAATGTTGTTGTTGTTCGTCATTGTTTTTCAAAATAATGATTTAGCTCTATTTCGTAATAGTTTGAGCCCAAAAATATCCCCGAAGGAGATTTGGTCATAGTCAAAACGTAGGATATACAGATAAATTGAAAAAAAAATCCCGATACGAACCAAACCACCAAGAAACAAGAAACTTAATTATATACTCCTGGTTCAAGAAAATCATATCCATCATAATTATATTTATATATTATATATATATATATATATATATATTTATATATATATATATATAAATATTTAATGGACCTAGCCCTCAGAGAGAAGTGTTAACCGTAGACACGTGTTTCGGGCTCTTGACCAACATCAGTACGGTAAAGAAGTGCAAGGAAGAACAACACTTGGTAGAAAACGACAAATCAACGGAATCAACAAACAGAAGCCAGCCGCACATTTGTGGTTTCGGTTAGCAGACCCTGCATTCCAGGGCAACAACCAACGACACCACGGAGGTAGCTATAGCTACCTGCGTGACATCCGAGTCCAGGATTATAGATATGAATGGGAAGAATATCGAAGGGACTGGTAAACAAAACGGAAGGAATTTAATGAACATAGCCCTCAGAGAAAAGTGTTAACCGTAGACACGTGTTTCGGGCCCTCATCAGTACGATAAAGAAGTGCAAGGATGAACAACACTTGGTAGGAAACGACAAATCAACGGAGTCAACAAACAGAAGCCTGCCGCACATTTGTGGTTTCGGTTAGCAAACCCTGCATTCCAGGATAATAACCAACGTCACCACGGAGGCAGCTATAGCTACCTGCGTGACATCCGAGTCCAGGATTATAGATATGAATGGGTAGAATATCGAGGGGACTGGTTAACAAAACGGAAGAAATTTAATGGGCATAGCCCTCAGAGAGAAGTGTTAACCGTACACGTGTTTCGGGCTCTTGGCCCTCATCAGTACGGTAAAGAAGTGCAAGGATGAACAACAGTTGGTAGAAAACGACAAATCAACGGAGTCGAAAAACAGAAGCCAGCCGCACATTTGTGGTTTGCGTTAGCAGGCCCTGCATTCCAGGGCAACAACCAACATCACCACGGAAGCAGCTATAGCGTGACATCCGAATCCAGGATTATAGATATGAATGGGAAGAATATCGAGGGGACTGGTAAACAAAACGGAAGAAATGTAATGAACATAGCCCTCAGAGAGAAGTGCTGACCGTAGACACGTGTTTCGAGCTCTTGTCCCTCATCAGTACGGTATAAAATTGCAAGGATGAACAACACTTGGTAGAAAACGACAAACCAACGCAACGGAGCCAACAAACAAAAGCCAGCCGCACATTTGTGGTTTCGGTTAGAAAACCCTGCATTCCAGGGTAACAACCAGCGTCACTACGGAGGCAGCTATAGCTACCTGCGTGACATTCGAGTCCAGGATTATAGATATGAATGGGAAGAATATCGAGGGGACTGGTAAACAAAACGAAAGAAATGTAATGGACACAACACTCCATTGATTTGTCGTTTTCTACCAACTGTTGTTCATCCTTGCACTTCTTTACCGTACTGATGAGGGCCAAGAGCCCGAAACACGTGTTTACAGTTAACACTTCTCTCTGAAGGCTATGTCGTCCATGAAATTTATTCCATTTTGTTTACCAGTCCCCTCGATATTCTTCCCATTCATATTCATATACATATGAGAAAGATTATAAAAATTATGGAAAGTTATAGATACGAGTGGTTTTGGCACAGGTTTATAATCGTTTTTTTGTTGTTGTGTCATGGACTTTTATATGAATATGTTTCTTAGTGCATTCATCTGAATCAATGATCATAACTCTCAATTTTTAGTCACGGGATATTCATTAAACAAAGGATAATTTGTCTAATTTATTGAACATTTCGATTAGTTTAGAGCGGCGAACCTTCCGCTGCGGTTATTGTCCACACTATCAACTGTTAATAGCCAGAAGCTACAATTAAAGACACTAATCCGTTGGCACCGTTTCAATCCCAATAATAGGATTTGAAACTGGAAGATTCGCGAAGCCAACTGTGATGTTCTATGACAGGAAAACGATCAGGCTTCTTTTTTGTGAAATTGAATTGATGAAGCGTTTAAGACACACGTAGGAGTCTCCTGCCAGCCGAAACACTTTGGATGTGGATGGACATTGGCGTACAAGAAAAAATATGTAATTATTGTTTTGAAGTTACATCCTGAGAATTAGAATATGTAATCCGGGAAATCTATAGAAGTGGAAAAGGCAAAGGAATGATTTTGCCCTAATCAGTTATTTTGCTCAACCCTTTGAGCTTAATTAATTCGAATATTTCCCTCCTGTCCAAAATCTCATGTAAATGGAGTGCAATTATCGCAAAATTACAGTGATTATTGCATTGTAGAAAGCGAAAGAGCCCTGCGATAATTGCACTGTAGACCGATAATTGCACAGTTCATATCCATGGCAATTCCATTGTACAC
>JAFIRS010009247.1:0-10981 GCA_018342105.1 Gonioctena quinquepunctata | reverse complement strand
AGGTTTTCCATTATCATTCGGCAAATGATTCCGAGAAAAGATATTGAACCAAAACTGTTTTTCGATAATTTCAAAGTTTTACTCCCAAACGAATTTTTTTTTCTCCAAAATTTTGCAATAAAAATATCAATAGATGAAAAAATTCTCTGAAAGTTTTGAGAATCAAGAAAAAAATCTGTACCTTCAGAAACTGGAATATTCAACTCCTTGTGTTTTTCTCCCCTACAAAGAAACACCTATTACTGTTTCAGGTCCGAATTTTCGGGAAGTATTTCTGAATGATTGAATCCTATTCGGCATAATATACATTATTTTTATGAATAATTCATGAAATAGCACCGATCAGAACTTCATGAGAACATAATGTTACTTCCATTCAGGGTCAAATATGGAGTAAAAATAAGATGACCAATCTCTCATTCCATTGTTTGTTCAGGCTTTTTGTATAGTCGATCGCTTCCTCAGCGGGAAGAGGAGGAACAACAAATTTCTATATCTCATACATTCATGAAATTGATAGTTCTGAAATTTCGGAGTTATAAATATTAATTTGGAAGTGAGATAGGAAAAAAGTGGATAATAAATTTCTGTTCATCTTTTTTGGAATTCAAAATTAGACATCTTCTGTTTCAAATTTTCAAAATTTGACGATAAATTTGAAAACAGTAGACCCACCAAACGACAAATTTTGAAGATGGTATGTCAATTTTCGACCCTTTAGGACTCATCACAAATTTTACCATAAAAGGACGTATTCTTATACAAGACATTTGGCGGTCTGGGATTGGTTGGGATGATAGCATAGACGAGGACCTTTACCACACTTGGAAGCTTTGCAAAACGACTTAAGACAAATAGAAAATATTTCCATCCCAAGATGTTATTCTCTCAAAATTCCTGAATCGAAAAACATTGGTGCACGTTTTCTGCGATTCTAAGCAAAAAGCATATGCAGTAGCATGCTACCTTAAAGTTTTATCAGGAAACGAAATAGATGTTACTCTTATCATGGCTCGTGCGAGAGTAGCACCGACAAAACCCATTTCTATTCCACGATTAGAGTTGCAGGCTGCAGTTATGGGAAGCAGACTCTCTAAAACTATCAGAGACACTTTAGAAATTATAATCGATGAAGTTTTTTTGTGGTCCGATTCAACTACTGTACTTTTTTGGATAAAAGGGGAATATCGTAAATTGGGACAGTTCGAGGGGCATCGCATAGGAGAAATTCAAGAATTGACCAACATAGACGGCTGGAATTGGGTTCCTTCGAAATTGAATTCTGCCGATATTGCAACTCGAACTTATGGCAAAGATGACGTAAATGTAACAAATTATAGAACTTGGTTCAGGGGACCTGATTTCTTGTATGAATTAGATAAAACCACATGGCCGAAGAAAAATCTTGTCAACCTGGAAAATCATATACAAGAAGATATCGAAATTACAGTTGTTATCATAGAGGAACAATCATATCTTCCTGATATCAGTAGATTTTCGAAATGGTATCGTTTGATACGTGTCACTGCCTGGGTATTGAGATTTGTTAATATTCTTCTGCATCGATTGAGAAAAGTAGAGTTCTTTTCCTGGAATTGGAAGCATCTGAAATAAAAAAGTCAGAGATTCATTGGATAAAAAGATGTCAGAAAAGAGGTTTTGGGAAGAAATTCGAAGAATACAAAAGGTGGACCATTGATACGTCAAAGTCGACTAAAAGCCTTTCGCCGATACTTGACGAAAGTTATTGCTTCTCAGTGGGAGGACAAATCTAGCTCCCGAGATGTTGAATTCTGCAAATCATCCTATTATACTTCCCAATAAACATCGATTTAGCAACTACTTCTCCAACATTATCACAAAAAATTCGCTCATCAAGGGGTGGAAACTGTTTTAAATAAAGTGAGGCAACGTTTCTGGATAATCGATGGAAGAAGTGCTGTAAGTCAGTGTTTAAGAGATGTCAGAAATGCAGGATTAGTAAACCAAACCCATTATTCCAAAAATGGGTCAACTTCCTGTAACAAGGCTGATACCGAATGTCAGACCGTTTACCTTCACGGGAATTGACTACTTTGGGCCATTATTGGTTTCAGTGGGACGACGACGAGGAAGAGATAGGGGTGTTATTTTTACCTGTCTCACGATCAGGCAATTCATCTTGAGGTAGCCCATTCATTGACAACAGATTCGGCTATAATGGCCATTCGCAGGATGGTAGCTAGAAGGGACAACCTAAAGATTCATTCGGATAATGGGACGAACTTTAGGGGAAAGAAAAAGAGCTGAGGAGAGCACTAAGAAATCGACCAGGAAAAAATCTCAGCCACTTTGACGCAGGAAGGTATTTCTTGGAAATTTTCAGCACCAGCGTCACCACACATGGGTGGGGCCTGGGAGCGAATGGTACAATCTGTGAAGAAATCATTTTACACTATACTAAATGGACAAGTTCTCAAAGATGAACTTTTGCAAACGATCTTCACCGAGTGTGAAAACATTGTGAATACAAGGCCTATAACTAAGGTTTCTAGTGACTTAGAATCTTTGACTCCAAATCATTTTATATTGGGATCATCAAATTATATAACTGAATTTGGGAATATAAAAGACTTCAGGAAGGAGTGGACCAAATCCCAGAAAGTTATAGATTCGTTTTGGAAGCGGTGGACCAAAGAATACTTGCCGACTTTAACAAAAAGAACAAAATGGAATGATGATGGAAAACCCATTGAGTGTCAATGATATGGTCACCATTGTTGAAAAATTCCCCAAAAGAGACAATGGAAATTGGGAGAGTAGAAGAAGTATATCAGGACCTGATGGAAGAGTACGATTGGTCAGCGTGAGGACTAGCACTGGAGTATTCAAGCGACCAGTTGCAAAGCTGTGTAGAATTGACATGGAAGAAGGAGGCTAGAGTGAGAGAAGTTAGAACTTCTTCACGGGGGGAAGGAATGTTGCTTCTACATCCTGTATAGATATTTCTTATATATATTTAGATCATAGGAAGTTGAAGACAGTTTATCATTGACATAATTTTGATTAATACATCTCGTCATTAAGAAAGTTAGGAATTGAATAAAACTGTATAATTCACGATTATTGAAGTGATTCTCTAATAAAAAGACGAATTAACAGCTCTGTCTACAAATTAACACTAATTCAAATATCTTTGCTGCTGAAGATTAATGATTAGTAATGCTTTCAGACGTACAAAACAGTTTTTCAGAAATTGATAATTTTTTTCAAGAAATAGAGGTAAAATGCCAGATTTGAATCCCACCAATTTTTATTAACAAAAGTTTGACATTATTGTCTGAAAAAAAAACATAACCACTTGGAGGTGGACATTCATTACAAAAGAATGCCCATTTTGTCCAGACTCTACCATGGTATAAAACGTACTAAAATTATTTTTGGAGGGAGTGATATTTCCATTGAATCGTAGTGTGGTTTTATTCTAGGCTTCCATCGTTTTTTGTACTTTCGCCCAAAAAGTGCTTCGTTTTGATTTCATCGAGATGAAAAGTGGAAATGATCATCCATAATAACGAATAAATTGCTTGATAGCATTGAAGAGTATGTTCACAAAATGAACTTTTTATGTAATCAGCCTAATAAAATTAATATCGAAATTAAATGGTCGATTATTCGACATGGCACCGATTAATCCACGAATTCTTGTAATAAATGTCGCAATTGTTCAACATCCAGATTCCAACGCAGTTTCAGAGATCGACAGATATATTGCTAAACATGATTTTTTGCGCATCTTACTTTTGTCCTGTACCAGACTTTTTTTCCATTTTTTGTTTTTATTGTGTACTGAAGATAAAAAATATTGGTACTCATTTTGTTCCATCCGGCATTATTTATTTCACCATCATGTCATACATACGTTATACTCCCCGAGAATAACACCACACTCTAATATAATCGGAATACCACTCCTTCCAAAAATAATTATAACAAGTTATATACCATTTTAGAGTCTGGACAAAACGCTCAATTTCTTGTGATACATTTCCACCTCCACATGGTTATAGTTTCTTCAGACAATAAGTTGTTAACAAAAAATTGGTAGAAATTAAATCTGGCATTTTACTCCCATTTCATGAAAAATTGTATCAATTTCGGAAAAACTACTCATCGGTAATCTTCAGCAGCAAAGGTATTTGAATTGGTCTTCATTTGTAGACATGGCACTCAAAAATCCAAGGTGAGGTAGCGATTTTCCAGAAATTCAAAATATGCCCATTATCTCGAAAACGGTGAGATTTTAACTGAGGTGAAATTCTGATATTCTGAACAGTCATGACCTGGTCTATCACCAGTGCCAATATTGTACGGGGTGTACCGGACACCCTGTATAGATGTATAAACTTTCGAACTAACGGCAATTTTGGGAAGTCTTGTAGTGATACGGGATCAATATCATCTACCAAAAAGTGAACAGGTATCAGGCTGATACATTAAAATTAAAATCAATATCTCACTGTAGTGGGTAGTCTCTAGCATATTTGTACAATTTGTGCATGGAAAAAGGTTTTTGGCAAACAGAATCCAAACAAATAATTGTTATAACGGTGTTTGATAACATTGTGACAAATTACTGCCACATATTCCTTATAACACACATAACCAAAGTTTTTGAGGAAATCTTAAAAATATATTAATAAAAACTTAAAAATATATTAATAAAAACTAGCCAGGCCTGTTAGTTTTCATAGACCCATCGATTCCCATATTACTTACGGAATATTGGTCTTGGGGTGGAGTTGGCAAAATATTACTCAACAAATTGATAACTATCCAGAAGAAAATTCTCAAAATTACCTCCTGTCATGACCAAAACTAGTGGTAAAAAAAGCTACAAATATCTAGTTCAAAACTCACTCATTTCAAATGTTTTGTCAAATTTGTCCAAATTTTGGAAACCGCGAAGTTTTGGTAGGTAAAACATATTTTTTTCTGGATTTATTAAGGACTTATTGTACAAAGGATCTCACACCGCATCAATGGAAAATTGGCTTCAGGTGAATTTTCTCGAATTTTTCATATATTGCAGAACTCGTGATGCTGATCAAATTTCTCCATTGCACCTAAATTCAACAGTTCAGATTATATAGGGTGCTATAGATAACTTTTCCAAAATTTCAAATGGCCATTGTGAACAGACTTTTTCGAATATATAAACCAAATCGAATCTGCATCGATTGTTCATACGGCCGATTTGAATACACTATAGAGAACAATGATTCCTGCACGTACAGACGATATACAGGGTGAGTCCAAAGATAGCAAGTTTTTCAGTGATTTCCAAAAAATTTAGTAGTGGAATTTAATTTATTTTCATATATTTTGTAGGATACCAATATCAATTGCGATTGATGATATCAGCATCTCCTGAATCAAACTGGCATATCTATTATGTATTTCTCATGAAACTGCACCAGTCCTGCTTATTGATATATCCAAATGCCTGAAATTCCGAAAAAGTTGGTTACAAACTCGATCGTTCACGGTGAAAATTCACTCTGCAGATACATAAAACATACAGGGTGGATAAAAAACTAGTGTCCTTTACTGATAATTTCCTTGAAGTAGTTATGATTGATATTGATGTCATTGAAGCATTTTCAGAAATACATTCTGTTTGACACACAACTGCCAAAAGATTTTGAATAATATTATTAGTAAATAAAACTTTATCTACTACGATTAGTAGAACAACTCGAATGATGGTAGAATAATCTCGAGAAATATTGCAAATAATTAAAGCAGAAATATTGATTTACAACAAAATAGGAAACGAAATATGCTCATATTCTATTAAAAATACGTACCTATAAAGAATACAGGTTGCTAATGAAGAACGACAGGAAATCCAGAATTATTCAAGTTTCACTGTTCAGATGACATCTTGTTGGAAATCTTGAGCTCACCGCCGGACAACTGTCAATTGATCTTGATTGATGATGTATTATATTACCTACTTCAATATCAAAACTGTGGAATTCTTTGAATGGAAAAACAATATACAACAGGTTACCAATGAACTGAAACGATTGATGACGTTAACAACGTACAGAAAAGGATGATAGAGTCAGAACACCTGATTAACTTGCCCCTCTCTAAGTTTAGCATTCTCTATATGGATGAGAAGGGCATTTGATGGATACCTCATATAGTGTTCATGACGTGCCAGATAACACTGGCCACATGGGCACAACATCCAAGGGTCCTGGCTCCAGTTTTACAAGGGCCATAATATCCAAATGTAACATCGTCAACACTATTAGTTTGTTCAATATTCTCTACATTTGCTTCGAATGCTATGAATAATTGATATTTGGTGGCATTACGGACTCATGAATGAACTCTCATTCGTAAAAATCTACGCTCATTCGTATTTGCATCCATTTGGAATTCATTTTCATCATGATGATATACAGTATCTTGTATATACGATTCTGCCAATTCTACCTGGTATATGCCAACAGTTATATCTCGTACCAATTGTAAATCTAATCTTGGGAATTCATTGATATGATCCTGTCTGAGTTATGTCCACTGACGACGTCAGTAGATAGACTATGGGGATTAAGGTTCACCGCGGAGTAAACTTGGAGGGGAGAGTCTCTCCCAGGTTTTGGGGACCGCCACTGGTTTGGTGTTCGCCACTGGGTTGAGATCGTCGCCATTATCGTGGGCGGTCATGAACGGTTCGTTGTAGGAGCGGTTCAGTGAAAAATGGAGGTTGTAGGTTTATGAGTGGGTGTGTGGGTGTATGTGGACAGGGAAAAAATCTGTGGGAGTGGTCTGTGATTGGTCGCAATGGTAGCAGCCATGTTGTGGATAGGAGTGTCAGAGGTGATACCCGTCAACCGCTATCCAATAGCGGAGCAGCAGCCATATCGAAATGGAAGTGGTTGAAGGCCGTCACAATCCGTTATCCACATTCGTCAACCGTCATCTAATAGCTGCATTCGTCAACGGCATTGGTCGGTCGTCAACCAATAGCCTTTTTGTTCAATCGAGGAAGTGAATGTCGGCCATTTTGAAAAGTGGGAGGAGTCACCAGTGTTTATGAGCGATGATGCGGCCATGACTCAATCAACAAGTCGATGCAAATCTGAGCAGCAGCCGTTTCAACGTCAGCACTTTCGTTATCAGTTGTTTATTTAAGCGACCGGATATCGGCATCCTTTGAAAGACTGTGTACATTGCGATTTGTTTACATTAACTCAGATAAGGATGCAGGTGTTCATCTCGATCTGTAAGAATTTGCAGTAAACAAGAAATTCTTAGAAATAATAAAGACGCAATTCTGAGAATTCGATCGTTCGATCCGTGGGATAGTTTTGTATGTTCAAGGCCAAATTATTGCATCATATTATGCCAGTTCCGAAAATATTGTTGAGTTAGCAGTTTTTGATTTGCGCAGTAGAGAATTGGTGTACGTGACTGATTTCCACCGTCAGGTTGATTCTTCATCTGTCCTCTGAACTGTAAACATCGTTCTGCTCAGTGCTCTCTCGCTCTCTGACCAAACCAAACATCTGAAAAATGTAAGTTTTTATTTTTATTGTTTTACTTTTTTCAAAACCATTTTTTTTGTGTGGCAAAAGGGCACTTTGAGTTTTTTTTGTTTTAAACATTTCTTCATATATCGAGGGAGAGGATTTTTTCTATTTGTTTACGGGGAGGATTTTTTTTCCAACTTTTTTTCAAATGGGTGGTATTTTTTTCAAGTTTTATTAAATCGAAAACCACTTTTTTTTCTAAAAAAAATAGGGGATTGTTTATTTATTATAGATGAATCTTGCAGGAATAAATGCTAGTGCGTGCAGTTGCTACAGGGAAACCGTGGCTCTATCAACATTGCCGCTAAACAAGCCTATGCTAATCGAGAAATTGAGGGTGGTTGAAACGAAGTTAAAAAATATATCTGTTTTTTGTTTGTGGAAAAGCATTCATTTTTCTCGTTTTTTAAATAACCATGAATTCTGAGAAAATTGCCGCTCTCAGCGATGAGATGATTATTGAATACAGGAGGGCTCAAAAACTTCTCGAACAAAAATCCAGTCCAATGGAACGCGAAACATGGCTAAAACAGTTAACATATAGTATTTGGCTTTGTACAAAGGGCATAAAAATTTCTGCCAACAGTTCCATTGGAATATTGAGAAAATTGGAAACAAATTTGGGACATTTAAAAACATGTCGTAATTTAATTAAAAATTCAGGGGTGGATGGTCAGGGGTTGGGTGCTAGAAAAAATCTAAAATGCCGAGTCATTTGGGAAGATTTGAAATCGACGTTCCGGGGACGAGTTCGTACTGGGGTAATCATAAATTTGGCACATAAAGATACCATTACATTTTTCAAAGACGCCTTCAGCCTTTCCAAACGTGAAATCAATAACATGTTGAAAAAATTCCCCATGCTGAAGGTTAATACTTGTTTCTGCGGGGAATTCGTCAAAATGTGCTTGGATGAGAAAAAACTCGATTTAAAATATCTCAATTCTAAAAACCAAGTGATTGATAGGGGAACAGATTAACAGGGGTGGTTCGAGGAATTTGTTGTAGATAAATTGGGTAATAAATTGGAGGAATTTTATGGGAAATAAACCGGGTGGGCTCTAAAAAAAATCGTTAATTTGGAAGTGAATATTAATCAATCAGGTTTGGGCAACGGGGGTTCATCTTTCATCGAACTTTTACAAGCCATTGCTAGAAAAAAGGCTTGTATTAACGTGCGTAATACCGACGACAACAATTGTTTCGGATGGGCGGTCGTGTCCGCTCTGTATCGTATCCTGTTGGAAAACATGCACAGCGTACATCAAATAACCCTTATTGATCGACCGTACTGAATATGGAGGGATTGGAATTTCCCATAACTTTCGATCAAATTTCAAAATTTGAAAAACTCAACGGTATTTCGGAGAAAGTATATATTTTGGAATTGGTTAAATCATCAGCGAATAACGATGACGATGACGGACATATATTTTTCACAACTGTACCAACGAGACTCACAAAGGACAAATTGGCTTGACATGTCAACTTACTAATGATTAAAAATAAATATTCGGTTAAATTGAATGATTACGAGGCACCGCCGGAAACTGACGACGACGACGAACAAACAGATAATAAATTCCATTATTGCTGGATAAAAGACTTATCCTGATTGGTCAGATCATGAATCAGTGAACATAAGGCAAAACATTACATTTGCGATAGATGTCTAAATTATTTTGGTAGAGAGGAAAAATTATACAATCATACTGTTGATTGTGAAATAGCTAATCATTACAGAATTTCCTTTCCAAAATATGATCAAGTAGAGTTTAAAGATTTTGTACACAAAGAAATGGTTCCATTTGTGATATATGCCGATTTTGAATCGATTTTGGAACCGTTCACTGATGATGAAACCAAGTCCGAAACGGCGGAATACCAAAATTCTCCATAGCTTATATTTCAAATGTAATTATGATAATTCTTTGTCATATTACAATAGCCATCGAGGTTTGGATTCCGAAAAGATCAAATGTTTGTAGCTGACCATAACCATTTCACAGGTGCTTTTAGAGGATGGGCATCAAAACCCATATGATCTCAACTATAAAAAATTCTTTGAAATTGTGTTTCATAATCTCAGCGGCTATGACAGCCATTTCATAATTCGAGATATCGCAAAACGAGGCAGGGTGAGTTTTCTTCCAATAAACAAAGAGAAATATTCATCTTTCACACAATACGACGAACAGACAGACATCAAATTCCATTTCATCGATTCTCTTCGATTCATGGGCGCAAGCCTGGACGAGTTGGTGCGCACGCTCAGAGTGGAAGATCTATGTAATACGAAGCGCAAATTTCAAATTTTAACGATGAACAATTTTCATTAATAACGCGCAGAGTGGTATTCACCTACGACTTCGTGGATTCCATAGAGAAACTCGAGATGACAGCGTTGCCAGATATCGATGAATTCCATAATCAGCTGAACGATTGTGATATCTCCGAGCATGAATACCAACATTCCCAGAAAGTGTGGCAATCGTTCGATTTGGAAAATTTTTAACATGAAAACCGATATCCTTCTGTTATGTGATGTCTTTGAGAATTTCCGACAATTGGGTCAAGACACTTATGGACTCGACCTCGCGTGGTACTATACCATGCCTGGCTATTCGTGGTCATGCATGTTAAAGTACACAAAGTGTAAGTTGGAAAGGATGTTGACATGCTGATTTTTATTGAAAAAGGGATTTAGGGAGGTATAAGTCAGTGTTGTAAGCGATTCTTTCGAGCGAATAATAAATATATGGGGGATAGGTATGATCCTCAACATCCCTCCAAATATTTATTATACTTGGACGTGAACCACCTCTATGGATGTGCTGAGGGAACATTTGCCCTCTGGAGCGTTCGAATGTATCGATGATTTCGATAATTTGAACGTTCTGGAGGTGTCGGATACTTCTGGTACAGGGTATATTCTGGAATACCCTGAAAATATTCATGATGAACATAAAGATTTTCCACTTTATGCAGAACATCAAACTCCTCCATGTTCAAAATTCCCAAAATTACTGACAACTGTACAACAAGGAAAAATATGTCCTACATTACCGCGTAATGAAACAAGCTTTGGAAAACGGTCTTATTATCAGAAAAATTCACAGGATATTGCAGCTCAAACAATCGGCATGGCTGCACTTTTATATTGAATCAAACATGAAATCACGCACCCAAGCTACAACCACTTTCGGCAAGAATAACTATAAATTAAGTAGTCCGAAATTCCACAACCGAACCATTTTCGATGAAAACTTGATGGCTATCGAAATGAACAAGTCTGAACTGCTATTCAATAAACTCCTCTGTATCGGTATGACTATTCTAGATATTTCCAAAATTTGTGTTTACGATTTTCATTATGAATTCATGTTGAAAAA
>JAFIRS010009246.1:0-11000 GCA_018342105.1 Gonioctena quinquepunctata | reverse complement strand
TAAACTCCCTAGATTTAACCTCAATCAGAACAAAGAACACAATTATCACCGAATGGTACACAAAACAAACATGGTCAGGGAGATACCTAAATAATAACTCAAACCAACCACTTAAACAAAAAAAAAGCGTTATTACGGGAATAGCTGACAGAGCAATATATCTAAGCAGCCCAACCCTAAGATGGAATTTTTAAATAAAATCAGAAAGATACAAAAAACCACCCTACGAACATTAAAGATATAAAAAAAAAACAACCCTGACGTTAGCTAAAGAGCACACAATATATTGAAACAATTTTACACCCTCCTTAAAAGTAGAGATTCTCCTTTAAAATAATCCAACTTCATAAACAACATCCCCTTCAATAATTGCAATGGAGAATATGTCGGTGTGACATCTCAACTACTAGGAAATAGAATAAGTGGATGAAAATATATGAAGAATTCCAGTACAGCCCTAAACAAACACATTATGCAAGACAACTGCAACCCCAATTTTCCAGAAACAAACATACAAACTTGATTTAAGTAAAAGAATCGTCAAAGAAATTATATACATGAAAAAAATTACAACGCAATGAAGACTGACGGTATATCAACAATATAAGCCAAATCTACCACACAATATCATACATCAAACCAATCACACCAACAACCATTCAAACAATTTTAACACCCATTTTTCCCATACAACCCATATCACACAAAACACACACAAAACTCCTTCTGCACCATCAACCAATATCATCAACCCACAAAAATAATTTGAATACGTCTTTCTCGCGATTACAAAAACATAAACACCGAATCCAAGAAACTATATTAAAAATGTACCACAACTCTCTCGAACACCACAATAGCCGTTTCAAAGGAACAACTCATTAACTGAACAAAATGTTTCCAAGAAATATTGGCAAGGTAAGTAGTTGTAGGTTTTTGGCCTACACAAACAATTACGAACAAAGGAACATGTAAAATAATTCTTTCTAATTTCAGGCTATTAGAAAACTAATTCAAACAATTGACAAAGCTTCTGGCCAGGGGCAAAACGTCTTGTCAACAATTTTAGTATTTCTCAAGAATCCAAAACCCCAAGAAAATTTCAACAGAAAACATAAAACAGGATTCAAGGACCTCTCCAAACTGAATATATATATATATAAATATATATATATATATATATATATATATATATATATATATCTCATAAATATATTTCATATTAGTGTTTATTTTCAGAAATATAAAAAAATATCAAAGCTGTTGGCGATTTCAGCAGACCCGGTACCAGCATCATTAATGCGACATACAGACGGTAAACGTAACCTGTGATTTCATTGCAGTAAATGTACAGATCTTGAGTATATACTCTGGAAATTGTTTCTCATCCTGATCATCATGTTGGTCGTTCTTAAAGTTTTGATGCTTTCAATTTTTTCTTGTTCTCGTGGTATTAGAATAAAAAGAATAGTTCATTGGTCCACATGTGAGCTTATATATAATTATTATCACTCGTAAACTATCCAGATTATTTCAAAATCCTGAGAAATTCAAAATGTCATATAAAACAGTTCTAGCAATCAGGTCAATGTATTCTAAAGTTACAGATAAAACTCCATCACTTTCAATGTCAAATGTAATTTATAGTATTCCTTGTCATGGTTGTAATGAACAATATATTGGTCAAACGCAAAGATCATTATCGATCGTGAACTTGGTTCCTTCGATATAGCTTCGGAACTTTTCTATACCAAAAATGACAGCTAACAGCTCCTTTTCAGTAACTGTGTATTTACGCTGACAAATAGTGAGAGTCTTACTTGCATAAGCTACAGGATGTTCGACACCGTCACATTCTTGGTACAAAATAGCACCTACGCCCGTATCTGAGGCATCGCACTGAATCACAAAAGGCTTCGTGAAATCAGGACTAGCTAACACAGGAGCTGAAATGAGACGAAATTTAATTTCTGAAAATGCTTCCTCCGCTTCTGGAGTCCAAGTTATGGGTTGACCTTTCTTTCGACCATGAAGAAGATCAGATATGGGTGAACAAATAGAAGAAAAATCCTTAATAAATCGACGATACCAACTGACGAGACCTATCAACCTTTTGATTTCAGTGGTATTTCTGGGAGTGGGATAGCTAACGATAGCAGAAACTTCCTCGGGATCTGTCCTTAAGCCTTGTTGGTCCACAACAAAACCTAGGTAAACAAGAGAGGGTCTACAAAATTCACACTTATCCAAATTAACAGTGAGGTTAGCATGTTTGAGTCGGCGAAACACCTCCTTCAAGGTTTTGACATGCAGGTCGAAACTAGGAGTGGCCACGATGATGTCATCAAGATGAACGAAACAAAATGGAGCCAAAGATGGTCCAATGATGATATCCATCAAACGTGCCATAAGTTTCGGACTATTGCTCAAACCAATGGGAGAGACGGTGAACTCAAAGAGACCTCTACCATACACTGCGAAAGCGGTCTTGGGTCAAGACGACTCCTCTAAAGGAATTTGAAAGAAAACCTTAGTCAAATCAATAGAGGTAAGATACCTAGCATCCCGTAATTTGTTTAAGATACTATCGATAAGAGGCATAGGATATGCATCATTGACTGTGACTGCATTAAGCTTCCGACCATCAAAACAAACCCGGAAATCTCCAGAACGTTTCGGAACCAACCATAGTGGGCTACACCAGGGACATTGGGAAGGTTGAATGACCTTGAGCTTCAACATCTCATCAATTCACTTGTTCAAATGCTCTTGCATGGTAGCGGACGAAGGATATTGCCGTTGAACAATGGGTTTGGCATCACCAGTATCAATACGGTGTCAGCAATTGAGTGGGACCGAGTTTATCAGTAGGAGCTATAGACTTGAAAAGGTCAGTGACTTCCTGAAGTTCAGTTTTCTGTGAACACGTAAGTTCAGAAAATGGCAGGATGGTATTAACGGTATAGATATTGGATTCAACAGAATACTATAAATTCCTGAAGATGGCTTGAATACGGAAGATATGGAAAAAATCCATGCCCAAGATAAGACTATGAGTCACGGAAGGAACAATAAGGATTTTCAAATCCTTAGTAAGACCATTTAGAGAAATAGGAGTCAAAATATAACCCAAAAAATCCTGAGGCTTATCATCAGCGGTAGTGACATGGGCCTTAGATTCATATTTGATAGGGAGATTGAACCCTGCAGAACCCAAAATACAAGAATTACTGCCAGTGTCAGCAGGGGCAAGTATTTTCTGACCAAAAAATTCGGCATTAAGATAGGGACGATTATCATCAATTCTTTTAACGAAAATAGGATTTATATTTACAGAAGATAAGAAATTTTTAACGGTAGATAACCAATTCTGCCATTCCGAGGCAGGAGTTTTTAATGTTCCTGTTTGCTTCGCTTTTTTCGATATGTTTTGGATTGGGATTTGGCTGGTTGGTTTTCTGGACCTTTGGTAAACTGACTGGTGACGACGTCCAGATTTTCGCCACCTTGGTTCCCGTTTTTTGAACGACAGTTACGACAATTAGATTTAACGGTATTTTTCAAACCACATCCATAACAAAATATGGACCTGGGTCTTCTACATTCACGATAAGTATGACCAGCCAAGTCACAATACCAACATCGAGTGTTCGATAAGGCAAAGATATTTGAACCAGGAAGATTCTTCCTAAAATTCACGGGAGGGGACGAGCAAGGAAACGAAGTACCTGCTCCACTATAGGGACTACTCAAATCAGGCTCTAATAAACCGGTACCACGACTAGGGGGTGCTTTATAACGATCAGCCCATAAACGAGATTCTTCCAATCTTTTGCACAAATCAGAAAGTTCAGTGACAGTTTTTGGATCTTGTGAAGCCAAGGACAAAATGGAAAAAGGTAACAAATTTCTACGAATTTTGCGAACTCTAGTCTCTTCATCTGGTTTGTTAGATGAACGATTAAAAAGACCTTCCATAGAAGAAATAAATAAAGCTACTCTCTCAGTAGAACCTTGGGTTCTTGAATTAATTTCACGTTCTAAGTCTTCTTCATAAAAATAAGGAAGGAAATATTTTTTTAGTGCAATAACAATCTCATCCCAATTATGGAAATTATTTTTATCATTGCCAAACCATGTCCAGGCAGAACCTTTGAACAAATCACATGCCGAATGAAGAAGTTCGTCTTCAGAAACACCTTTGCTTTGATAAGGTGTGCTTCGATAAGGTGTACCAGAAGGGTAAAAAAAAATTTAATAAGTAAATGTATTCAAAAAGAAATATAAAAATTTCCTTAAGACTTAACCAAAGAAAAAATATAGTATTTTGAAGCAAATACTCTAAAGTTGCCAGAGAAAAAATATACTATTTCAAAGCAAGTGCCAAAGGAAAATATGGCGTTATGAACCAAAATACTTCAGTAAGCTACAAAAAATTGTGTTCATGAACCAGATAATAGTCAGAGCAGAAGTATACTCTTCAGCTAGATAAAAGAGAGAGACACACGTTTTCCTGGGCACGACTCTCTTAGATAGATAAAGTTAATAATTCTTTTTATTGAAGAATTTTTAAAGATAAACTGAAGAGGGAGACCTCACGTCTTCCAGTGGGCACAACTCCCTTAGATAAAGATAATTTTGAAATAGGGTGGCAATTCCTTTTTCAATCTCCCCACTCTTGGCGACAAGGTTATAACTGATTATGAATTGACTCTGCAACGATTAAAAATCAAATAACCCCCACTGCGAATTGAATGGAGTAAATGGATATAAAGAACTCAATAAACGGAAATCAAATTTATGCTTGAGGCATATATTAAATCGAGTGTTCTGAGACCAGTTAGGCCAAAGGTACAATACTCTCCAGAAGCAATTTTTTCTCAAGAGAAAAGAAAATTAATCCCATAAACATGTAGTTATGAAATACAGAAAATTGCTTACCGGAGAGCTGTCCTATTAGTTACTGCCAAACTGTCCCAGAATAGTCGAATACACCCTTCACTCGGAATCCTTGGAACAATCCACTGGTCGTGTGAGGTAAGTGAGCGCTAGTCCACTCGAAATTACCAATTACCTGGTACCTAAAAAAATGAAAAAGCGTAGATCTGATTTCCAAGGAGAAATTAGTTCCCAATGCTCGGAACAATTGTTACGTCAGCCACAATATGTGCTATAAATGCTTTGCCAAAATGGCCAAAATATTTATATTTGACCTTCAAAAATGACCATGCGGTATATCCAAGAATTATAATTTTACAAGCATATGGAAAGCGAAGAAAATGATTATCAACTACAACATTAATTGCAAGATAAAAAGGATAATATTACTCCACCAAATTCCAACACTGATACCTATTCAACTCATAGATCATACATACCAGAATCAATCCACCCAGCACACCTGCCTATCTCGACGTTCCATTCAAGAAAGAGATCGATCATTCCTTCGGTTCGAACAAATCATCAATTCTACCTGGTTTTTTTTTCGCAAACTATTCTTGGTTTTTCTCTATTGAAACACACTTGAAAAAACCAAGCGCTCTCTCGCCACGAAAACAAACGCGATTGACACGATGTCCTGGTCACGCATTCAAAGTCGATAATAAAAGGCACATTTCAGCAGTGACCCGTACGACCGTGAGGATAACAGGAAACATTATGAGAAATTGGTCATGTATAAGGAAGTAACAAAAAATTCGTTACAATCTCCGAACGAAAACTTAAGGATTATATTGTTGAGAATTGTAATTATAGTTTTGAAGAATTTATGTGTATAAGTAGGTAGTTTTCATTCTCTTTTTCAGGAATTTTTTAATTCTCCATCTCTTTTTTGACGATTCCAATACAAATTTCATAACTTTGTCAAAGAGGAAAATAAAGATTATTATTATGATTATACATCATCAACATGTTCATCCGCAATATATGTATAGATATGTCCTTTATTCAAATATCTGGATATAACCAGAGTAGGAAATTTTGCCCAAACAGGAGACTGTGGATCTATATTGTTATGAGATCGGCTTCGACCAGCTTGCTGGACTAGATTTCTTTTCAAGTCATACCATTTTCCATGATCTACTCCGAAAGAAATTTTACTATCGTTCTCAGCTGCAATGCAAATCCTAACTCTGAATGCAGAGAAATATATCAGGTTTTTGGGATAATAAAGGAATCGATAGGAGGCTGTGAAAGTTATCAAACCCACGCACAATGTTGTTAAATTCAATAAAAACAGGTCAAAATATAAGGCAGCACAATATCAATTTAAAAAGACGAGAACACGAATGCAAAATAAGAAAACACACGAAATTCGAACAACAAGGCAATAAAACGTTGATTTGACGTTTTCTACCAAGTGTTGTTCATCCTTGCAGTTCTCCACCGTACTGATGAGGGCCAAAAGCCCGAAACACGTGTCTACGGTTAACACTCTTCTCTGAGGGTTATGTCCATTTTGTTTTTAACAGTCCCCTCGATACTCCTCTCTTTTTTTATTTATATATATATATATATATATATATATATATATATATATATATATATATATATATATATATATATATATATATATATACAGTGTGACCCATTCAAAATGGAACCACCCCCCGATACTCCTCTCTTTTTATATATATATATATATATATATATATATATATATATATACAGCGTGACCCATTCAAAATGGAACCACCCCTGTAGAATACGCATTTTTCAGTCAATCTCAAAAATATTGAGAATCAAAAACTGTATCTTGACACAAATTTTCATAATTTTAGTTTCATTTCCAAGGCACTCTATGGTTTTTTTTCTTTGTCAAAAACGGCAAAAGTTTATTAGGCATTATTTCTTCCAAATTTGACTACACCCTAGATTCGTAGTCGTTATAAATGAAAACCATCAGAATTTCATGAAAAAATATTGGTTAACAACGAAGTTACATTGATTTTAATTTTGGAAACAAAGTATTTGATTATAATTTTTATTTATATTGAAGATATATTTGAAATCTGGCAACACTGCCGATACAAAGTAGAGCACAAGTGAACTTGAACAGCAAAAATCCGAAGTCAATAGCTCAATCCGTTCAACAGTTATAACTACTGAATGTATGGTAATGTGAGCGATTTGTGGTGTACTAAATCACAGCCTACTATTGATTTAGTACAATACCTATGCCCAATATATTAGTTCAGCTTTCCTCAAATTCTTGATACCTTCTCTGAATGCTTGTATCAGTTGAGTTTTGCAGAATAAAAAGAATCATTTTTTTGTCCTGCTTTCTGTTTTACTATTGAATAAATAATTTTGATACTTTAAAACATGATTCGGTACATTTCGTTTTTATCGGCTACTTGAAAATTAATTTTTAATTTTCTGTTATTGCCGACTACACTTATAACCTAAACTTGAATGAATGATTTTAAGGGAATATAATTCACAAATCCAGTGGCGTAGTTAGATTTTCATTACAAAATCGCTTCCACCAGAAATCGCTCACATTGCCATACTTTCAGGAGTTATAACTGTAGAACGGAATGAGCTATTAACTCTTGATTGCCGCTGTACAAATTCACTGGTGTTTTACTTTTATCGGCAGTGTTGCCAGATCTCAACTAAATCTGCAATCTAATAAAAAATTACAATCAAATACTTTGTTTCCAAAATTAAAGTTGTTTTAACTTCGTTGTTAACCAATATTTTTTCAAGAAATTTCTATGGTTTTCATTCATGACAACAACGAATCCAGTGGTGTAGTCAAATTTCCAAATTAAAATCGCCCAATTATCTTTTGCGTTTTTAACGAAAAAAAAAACATAGAGTGCTTTGGAAATGAAACTAAAGTTATGAAAATTTGTGTCAAGATACAGTTTTTGATGCTTGATTCAAAAAAAAAATTTTTGGGAATGCCTAAAAAATGCGTATTCTACAGGGGTGTTTCCATTTTGAATGAGTCACCTGTATATATATATATATATATATATATATATATATATATGTATATATATATATATATATCATATATATATATATATATATACATATATATATATATATATATATATTGAAAGTGTTTTTTCAGATAAAACGGAGGAACTGTTGGATGTAGCGAAGGCAACAGCTGACATCCTTGCAGATTTCAGATCACCACCAGCAGATAATGAAGGTAAACGTGAACATTTATTCCATAACAGTAGCTGTGAGAATGTCAATATGATGCTGTGCATTTTTTTTTTAATCCTGACATTATGATTACTTCGAGTTTTCAATTTTCTCTAGTTCTCGATGTATCACTGTTTCCAATTGGCCATATATCACAAACTTCGTTCGTCATTGGGAATTCCTGAGTTTATTCAAAACGGGAAGAATAATTAATGATATAAAAAATGAAAAAAATGAAAACGTCACCGATCCAAAAGATGCTACTGATATATTCAATAACTTCTTCGCGAATGTGGGAGAAAATTTGGCAAAGAACATAAGACCAAATCCCAATTACAAAAGTAAAAAAATTATCAATAAAAATTCTATTTTTCTTACACCAACAAATACTGCTGAGGTTGAAAATACAATAAATAATTTGAAAAATAAAAAGACCCCCGGGCTTGATGGAATTAAAGCTGAAACCCTAAAGATTATGTCAAAATTAATATGCAAACCCTTGACGGACATTATAAATAAATCTTTTGAATTGGGCATATTTCCTTCCACTCTGAAAAAATCACTCATAACTCCAATTTTCAAAAATGGCGATAC
Source organism: Gonioctena quinquepunctata (assembly GCA_018342105.1). Classification (NCBI taxonomy): domain Eukaryota; kingdom Metazoa; phylum Arthropoda; class Insecta; order Coleoptera; family Chrysomelidae; genus Gonioctena; species Gonioctena quinquepunctata. The sequence goes on along the minus strand of JAFIRS010009246.1, from coordinate 2,243 downwards.
TGACAATGTTTCAAATTATAGGCCTATTTCTCTCCTATCATCAATTAGCAAAGTTTTTGAAAAAATTTTAAAAACAAGACTTACCGCCTTTCTATCAAAGTATAACCTGCTGTCGACATCCCAATATGGCTTCAGAGAAAAAAAAACTACCAACGATGCAATCCATTCTTTGACAAAAGCTATATATGAATCCTTAGATTCAAGTACTCCTTCTATTGGAGTTTTTATAGATCTGAAAAAGGCCTTCGATACTGTTGATCACTCCATACTTTTAGATACTCTGGAAGATATGGGTGTAAGGGGTCTAGCACACAATCTTTTCGGAAGTTATTTGACAAATAGAACACAAAAAGTTAAATTCAAAAATCATGTGAGTGAAGAAATAAACATTAAATGTGGTGTACCTCAAGGAACCGTATTGGGTCCGGTATTATTCGTAATTTATTTGAACAATCTATTTCAACAAGAAAAAATTGGTAAAATAATCAGCTTTGCGGACGACACTGTGATTTATTACAAAAATGACGACTGGTACAATCTCAAACTAAACATAGAAAATGATCCTGCAAAACTCAAAGACTGGTTCGACAGCAGATTACTCTCAATAAATTTCGATAAAACCGTATACCTACCTTTCAGTAGCCATGAAGCATCGTTGCTAGAATATAGTCTGAATATTCAACGAGAATTTCTAATTACACCTGCAAAAAAAAAAAAATACTTGGGCATTTACATCGACAATCACTCACGATGGAACCATCATATGGAATATTCAACAAAAAAACTTCGTAGTATTCTATTTCGATTCAAACAAGTTGGACCATTTTTGAGTTTCAAATATAAAAAAATACTGTACCACAGTTTGGTTGAGTCACACCTAAAATATGGTATCATTGGTTGGGGAGGAGTATCAGGAAATTGCCTACATGCCCTCGAAATCTCGCAAAAACGATTCCTCCGAATGATGCTCAACAAACCTGCAAGATATGCAAGTTCTCTACTCTATACTGAAACACAAATATTAGATATCAGACAATTGTATTTCATTCAGATAGGATGCCAGCAATATAAAAATAAAAGCGAACTTACCACTCAGAACCACAGATACGCAACCAGATCTATTGCATACCGACAGTTTCTAAAGCAGTAGGCCAAAAAAGTTACAACTATTTGGCACCTAAAATGTTCAGTCAATTACCACAAAAAATCATCAATGAAACTTTTTTAAAACGCTTTAAAACACAACTTTTATTATTTGTTAATGGAACAGACAGAATAAAAATACACAAAATGATAGAGAGCTGATTGAGTGATATAAAGAAAATTATTAGAAAAATTAAAACTTAGACAGTAACTGTACATGTTTGTATTAAAAATAACATTGTAATATTTCTATTTATAGTCCTTCCGTTATTATTATTATTATACTCGTATGTTATATTTCAAAGTGTCGTGCATTGTATCTTAAAATATCGTGTTGTTCAAATCTTCAAATTTTATACTTGATATTTTACAATCAACGTCTCCATATTAAATTTTATTCTCATATGATGTATTTTAAGATGTAGTGTGTTTTCGATTATATTTTATATTATATTTTATATTGATTGACCTGTATGTTTTGTATCACACACAAGCTACTACAGCTTCAGTGATTATTTTTGTTTATTCTTACTATATATTGTCCTTTTTATGCAAGTTATATTTTTGGTGAATAAACATATATATATATATTATATTATATTTAAATATTAAAGGTGTATTCCTCCGAAAGACGTTTCCCTGAGAACAGAATGGAAAGCTGTTCACTCATTTCGAAAAGCTATTTATCTTTGAAAAAAATTACATAACTCGAACAACAATCCAATGACGTGAAGTGTTATCCTCAGTTTCAGTGATATCCATGCTAGTTGAAGTGCTTTTTTTCAAAAGATAGAAACACATACTCTTTGAGAGGATCAACCTCACCCATATCAGCAGTTCGATTCCAGAAATGAATACTTCATAATTTCTATTTATGGAATAACAACAACATTTGAAGATTCAGGAAGAAAACTCTCCAATAGTTCTCGATGTAGCACAGGCCATCGATATAATCTGGTTGCAAGAATGAGAGAACAAATACCAAACACCTATGTAACTCACAGAATATTTAAAATTTTTTAAAAAGGAATGGATTGGAATGATCGAATAAAACTCTCAGTCATACTCCACAATATTCATTACACTGTCAAATAGGGATG
>JAFIRS010009245.1:0-11004 GCA_018342105.1 Gonioctena quinquepunctata | reverse complement strand
CTTTGAATTACACAAAATGCCTTCCTTGCGAACATAAAGATAAAAACTTACCTGTGTGTAATGTACCTGGTGATATTATAGAACATTCAAATTCTGCAGAATTGAATTTCAAATCATAACAACCAAGTCATTATTTGATAAAACATATATTCCAAAATTTGTATACAGGGGCCGAAGTGACCGTAGGATATATAAATTTTATACGTATAAAAAATCGTATAAAAGTGTATAAGTTTATACACTGGCGCCAAAGTACCCTTTATACGTACATATATATATATATATATATATATATATAATATATATATATATATATATATATATATATATATATATATATATATATATATATATATATATATATATATATATATATATATATATATATATATATATATATATATACTACGGTCCGATTTTTCCAGTAAAATTTGCACTCACCATCGGGTTAATAATTGATATGAATATGTTTCGATGCCTTGAGCGAGTGCTACAAAAACTATTATGGAAAACAGTGCGATCAATCCTCCACCATATTTGCAATATTTCACATAGACATCGAAACCAACGTGTCCAGATTTTTTCTTTTCACTGTATATCGCCACCTTTTCTGCTGGTTCATCTTTCACTAGAAGTTTCTCAGTCTCAGATGATTCGATTAAAGCATCATCAACAATTATGTTATTCCCATGATCATTTTCCTCTTTGATATCAAAAATATCACATATTTCTTCAACATGTCTTTCAGGATGTTTGAGAGATTTTATTCTCCCATTCCCCATAACAATTACATTATCAGCTTTTTCAATAAAAGTAGCATCCTGAGAAATAAAAATACATATTTCATCCTCCAAATATTTTTCGATACACTCTTTGAAGACGTAATTTTGTACTTGTAAATCTAGAGCTGCCAAGCAATCGTCCAAGAGATAAATGTCACTCGTCCTGTAGATAGCTCTTGCTAAATTTATTCTGGCTTGCTGACCTTTGCTCAAGTTCAGTCCTCTGTCACTTACTATCGTTTCATCTCCTCTAATTAATAATTTGAAATCGTAGTCCAAAGCACAAACTCGAACTACTTCCAGGTACCTGAAAAATTGGAGAGTGGGTGATTTTTCTTCAGGGGGAAATAACTCGACAAAACATTCAATAACCGTATTCAATAATAATTGAGAAATATTCAAAATCATCAGTTTAGTTACATGCTTTACTGAGAGACATGGACTCATCAAAAAGTTTTGTTGTGATGACGGGACCAATGGGTAGTATTTCTATTGAAATCTACCTAAGGCCGCGTACTGACTCGAATGTGCATGCGTTGAGTCGAGGCACATGCATATTCACATTCAAATCTGGACGTTCATTTAACTGCACGCGAGTCACCGCGAATGCACATGACCTGAGCCGTTGGCTGTCGGTTTTTGCTCCCGCTCAAAGGAAATATATCGTGCGTGTGTGCTCAGTGTGGACCGGCTCTCAGTATGTACTAGTCTGTAGAGCGAATAGCAGTGAAGAGATTTTTGGATGAAGGTTTCAGAAAAGACAAAATGGAGTGGTCAAACGCAGACTGCTTGTAATTAATTGATTTGTACGAACAACATCCCGTTTTCTAAATACATACTGTAAGCTATGAGACTCCAGTTGTTAAAAAGCGAAGTTCTATTGCTAGACATTCTTGAACCGGAACAGCATACCTGAATTTGTGTATATTTTTACAATTTTTGGTCCAATGCTATTAAATATTCGAAATCTTCTGACGACATCCTAACAAAGTTTTGAAACTGTTCAGAATGCAACTGCCGTAAAAGTTTAGAGCTCCCCAAATATTTTCGGGTTCTATATATTCCGTGAATCCAGAATAGCTTCGGTTTTTTTCATTTTCTCTTTCTTCAATAAATTTGAAATCCCTATACAGTGCTTTCCTAAAGTACTCAATAAATTCATTTTTAGCCAAACTATCCATTTCTGAGGAATCTCCTGAAACAGGTCGATTTTTAATCTCAATTTGCTTCATTTGTAAGAGAAAATTAAATATAAGGGTGATCCACGTTTGACTAATGACGTCCACGAAAATTTTTTCAAATAGAACCCCCCAAATATTATTAAAATTTTGGGAAAAACACTCGAAGCGGTTGAATTTCATTTGTATTCGGGCATTCTTTCAAAATTAATCAATACATACAGAATAACTCCATTTTTTATTACGGAATGTGAAAAGGTGATTATGAGTATGGGTGAAATAAAAATAAAATCAAACTATTTTGAAAGTACAAAATTGTCGTGTTTGGAATGTTGTAGCGAATTATTTTATGATAATATAAAGTAATGCATGCAAATGAAGGTCACTTCGAATACTATCGATGATAAATGCAATTTATGGAATCCAGGAAAATCGTATTGCAAAATGATTTTTGACGAAAGAGAACAAAACTTCTTGCTTTTTTTAAATGGCCGAGGTTTCGATCCCTATTTTAGATCTTTCTCAAAGCAAAAATACAAGAAAAAGTCTTACAATAGGAACAATTGCTCAAAACAATAGGAAAAATTACTAAAAACAATATGTAAATTTTGTTTTGTGTAAAACAAATAATTAGATATAACCTGTTAATAAATTCATAACAAGATTGGTTGAGTTACATGACGGTGTCTAATATAACTGAGGAAAACCATTGTTCAGTCAGGTTCTGGGCACCGAACATCCAAACTTCATCCCAACCAGAATTAAGAGCTCTCCGTTTGATGAGCAAATACCGCAAAAAATGGAAAAAATCCATATATCCTTTAGAGCTTTGTGGCTATGGACTCTTTCGATCAGCCCATCAAGAACTACAACATACCAAAAATTCAGCCAAATTCACGGAGAGTCATTTCCCATAAGGAATGTGCGAGGTCCTTTATAATAGGTATGTGTCCTGCAGACTCTGATATTTTATTTTCGAATCCGTAAGATCATCTCGCTTGATTGCAGCTAACTATAAAGCTCTTCTCTTCCTCGATAAGTAATTTTTACTGGTCAAAAACTTGTGATTTGAAACTGAAGGCACCGAGTGAAATCTCCAACTCTATCCCTGTCGTGACGAGCCACAAAGTCAACCACAATGGTACCAGAGGAGGTGGTGTCCTTCTTGCTGTGGATAGTGACCTTCATTAATCGGAATTTTGTCAAATAAACTGTCCCATTCAGTCTATTGATATCGTATTTGTGAAAATAATTGTTAAAAACGCACCAATTTTTATACTAGTAATTTATATTCCCCCAGGAACTACCCTTGCGGAATTGTTTGAATTTCTGGAAAATTTTGATTGTATCAATAAATCAATAGTTTCAGGAGATCTCAATATTACTGAATTACAGCAATATTATGAAACCAATGAATTATCTAATTTAATTCTCAAATTTAACTCATTCATTAGTTATTGTAAATTAATACAGAACAATTTCATAGAAAATGTAAATGGTAGAATTTTAGATTTCGTTATGTCACCCGAGAATATGCATTGCAAAGTGCTACTTGACTCTGATCCGTTGGTTGAACTTGATGTCCACCACCCTAGTCTTGCTGTGAATTTGGTAATTGATTGTGAAACTGAGAAGGTATTTATATCGGATGCTAAACGTTACAATTTCCGTAAAATTAACATCCAAAAGTTTTCCCAAAAAATTAGCGAAATTAACTGGAATTATTTAGAATCTATCTCCGATGTTGATATAGCTTGTGAAGAGTTCAATGCTACCTTACAAAGTGTAATTTGTCAGTGCACCCCTTTAGTAATTGATAATACTCGCAAATACCCAACGTGGTTCACCAAAAACATTATCAATAATATTTTTTAAAAAATCACTACCACAAAATGTACAGAAAGGGCAAATATAATTTTTACTTGGAACGTTATAAACACCTCCGGCATATCATTAAAACTGGAATAGACCTTGCTCACTCAGAGTTCATTAAAAAATCAGAAAATAGCCTGACTAGTAATCCCCGTGAGTTTTGGTCATTCATCAACACCAAAAAAAAAAAAACTCGTATTCCTGGACTTATGTTCATCAATGATGAAAAGCTTACATCATCCGAATCTATAGTCAACGCCTTTGCTGAACACTTCAGCAATGCATATGTCCATGATTCTCCTCTCACAAATGAACATACCTTTCCCGAATGCTCTATCAGTTCCAGTCATTATTTACATATTAATAAAATCAGCGAGGAACTCATTCTAACGGCGGCAAAAAAGCTAAAAAACAAATTGACGTGCGGTCCTGACAATGTCCCCGTTAATCTAATTAAATCCCAGGTGAAAGTGCTATGTAGGCCTCTACTTTTTATTTATAACCTCATCCTGAATACCGAAACTTTTCCCACCATATGGAAACAATCCCGTATTGGTCCTGTCTTCAAATCGGGAAAAATAGGAGACATTCGTAACTATAGACCAATAGCCTTAATTTCTGGTTCCTCAAAATTACTCGAAATCATTCTTTTCGATCTCATCTATATACATGTGAGTAAATCCCTGACAGATTTCCAACATGGTTTTATGAAATCACGTAGCACTGTACCTAACCTTTGCACGTTTACGCAGTTCATATCTAATTCCCTTGATAATCATCGCCAAATTGATGTTGTATATACTGATTTCAGTAAAGCGTTTGATACAGTATCCCAAAATAAGCTATTGTTGAAATTGGGAGCTTTTGGTCTCTCGCCCAAGATTCAGCATCTATTGAAATCCTACTTGAGCTATAGACAACTATCTGTTGAATATGAAGGTGTGAAATCTTCCAATTCCGTAGCTTACTCAGGCGTACCACAGGGATCGAACTTAGGGTCACTCCTATTCCTAATATTCATCGATGAAATATGTACTACATTTCAGTCGAGTAAACTACCTTTTGCTGATGATATGAAAATATATACCGAAATCTTAGACACTACCGATTGCTTTCGTCTCCAGCACGATTTAAATCTCTTATCGGACTGGTGCTCGGCGAATAAGTTATATTTGAATGTTGATAAATGCAAAATTATGAGCTATTCCAGAAAAGTTTTTTCCGTTATATATGACTATAGAATCGGTGATGGTATCCTAAGACGAGTGAATGAATGCAAAGACTTAGGTGTTCTCTTTGATACATTTAATCAGCACATTGAAAAAATAATAAACAATGCTAGAAGAACTCTGGGTTTTTAAATACGCAATTGTAAATAATTTTCAAATCTCAGGGCTATTTCCTCTATCTACTACTGTTTAGTTCGCAGCAAACTTGAATATTGTAATGTGGTGTGGAACCCTAGCCACGTCAAATACATATCAGCCATTGAATCAGTTCAAAAGAAATTTCTTAAATGCCTATTCTACAAGAAACACCACACTTATCCCATTTATCACTACAAATACGATTTACTATTGGAAGAATTCAATTTTGTTAGCCTGAGAAAACGTAGAGAATTAGCAAATATCATATTTGTATACAAACTGATAAATAATCAAGTTGACTCAACATCTCTATTATCACTATTAAATTTCAATACTCCACGTATTTCGTCAAGGTCACACTTGTCTTATCGAATCGACATACCAAATTCACAGCATCACTACAATAGTCCAATCTCAATTATGTGTAGAAGTCTCAACAATGTACCCTCTGTAGACATCTTCTTTTCTAACTTGAATGAATTTAGAAAGCAACTGTATAGACTCATTCCAAATTAGCTTCGCCATATATACACTTTGAATTTTTTACTTGTATCTTCTTCGTGCATCTGTACTTTATTCTAAGTTATAACCTTTTCTATTTAATCTAACCTTCACTCTCTTGAATTACCTATAGCTAGGCATCTTTTTGTTATGATTTTGATATTATTTGTTACCATTGATTATCATTTACTCCTGATTTACTATTCACTTCAAATTGTTATAATTATTATTATATACTCCTGTTATTGGGCTTAGGCCTGTTGGATGTATTATGTCTAAAATAAAAATAAATAAAAAATAAAAACAATGCAAGTAACTGGCAATATTTTTTCAGTTGAAGCACGAATTATAATCCAGAATAAAAAAAAAACTACTCAAATTCGCACAGAAAATCACAAAATGAACACTTCTACCACTATGGTCGCTTACAACGCTTCAGCCGCTATATTGCTTTCGTTTTGACAGATCACTGGATTTTATAATTCTGGTCCAAATGTCAAATGAATAATCTAACCTTCTATTTATGTCATGAGTCGTAACTCAAAAGTTGCACATGCAGTAGTAGTTTTCGTGACTTCACTTTGTTAACATGTCGTGTTATCCATATTGGTAGTTGATAAATATATGATTCAGACACCCGAGTGCAGGAATTCCATAGAAATATTTCCACATGGCAGTTCTTGAATTTTCGTTTTTTCGAAGTCACAATGTGTGAAGCGGAAAGTTCAATTTGATAATAGCGGTCGAAAAATACCAGTAGTTAAATTTTGGAAATGACCTACGTTCAAAATATTTCCCGACAATTCACCGTTTTCGAATTTATTTGAATAATTCTTGAAACTTTCATACTCACTTTTTTTCTTCGAAATCCTGATCGAATAATATGTTTTGTTTGATAGTGGATGGAAATAACCAAGGATCTTGTGACGCATAAGAAATGCTGTCACGCCTGCTCATACGTCCATTACTCAAAGGGTAGTCTTGAAGAATCGTTTTCAGAAGCGAACTTTTTCCAGAGCCAACTTCGCCAGTTATCACAGTCAAACCTGAATCCACTCTGAAAGTAATATCCTCCAGAATTTTCTTCTCGCCTATATGAACCATTGCATGTTCCAACTCTACAACTGGTTTAATAATTTTTTCATTTTCGAAATGGTACTCTTCGGCTTTCATCAATCTGTTTATTCTTGATATTGCAGCAAAAAACTCTCCAGCAATTGCCAAATTTGTGGATACAATAATGCAAAAAGTTCTTTTGATATCTTTGAAGCAGCTCCATATGTAGAACAATAGAGTTGTATCTGTCTCATAACCCATATAAATGTACGATACAATCAACACATAGAATGCGATTTTGGCGATAAGAATACTAAAAATGAATATGCTGAATTTCAGAATAAATCCCAGAAGCATTAAACCCAGCTCTTTCCTGAAAATCAATCGTTATGAGTTTTCCGCTGTTGGCCATTGGAGATTCTTACCTCCTGATTCTGTTGATACCATCTCCAAAATATTTTTCCCATGTGTACATTTTGATAATTTTGATAGACGATAAAGTTTCTTGGAGCATTTGCAATCTTTCGTCACATTGTTTACCAATTTTTAGTCTCAACTTTGTAATGTATTTTGCAACGTATACTAAAAATATAAAATACATTTTTGAAACAGATAAGTTTAACGAGAGGGTGCAATAAACTAGCAACTAAAGAAGATGTCTCTCGGTGAAAACAAGGCCTGAATAAATACTTGCAAATAATTAGAAAACCAACATTGAAAAAAAATACAATAATTCAAGAGTTTCCCATAATATTGATATGTATTGAATTACAGACATATGTAGGTAGTTTGTTTGGTAATATAAGTCGGCAGTAATTGAAGTATCAAGTTAATGATATGAAAATAATAATAATAATAATAATAATAATAATAATAATAATGTTTATTCAAGTTGGTTACAGTATTCTGGTTACACTTCTATACATAATGTTACACAAATAAACATAGAGAAACCCACAAAATCCAAGATCGCCCATGGGGTTTTCTTTGATCCATTTATGTTATTGAAAAAAGATACTGGTTCATAAATCAAATGTAAAAATGTAAAAAAATTACTGAAAGAGGTTGTAGATTACCAATGTCCTGTGTATCAGTTATGTCTAGAGGAATTTGCTCCTCATCATACAGGCTGTAGTTTACCAAGGTCCTGTATATTAGTTTTTCCTAGCAGAATTTTCTCTCTATCATACAGGGACGTTCAAAATTTGTGATTGTAATTAATCTACTGGTGATGATAACTTAGCAGTTTTTCAATGGATCACCCTGTATACTGTGAAATATAGTGAAAGACTCGCGATCGGGATGTTTTCAAAATGTGGCGAAATCTCACAAGGAGTGCTGTGAAAAGAGAAAAAAAGCCTTTATCCAGTTCAACCACAGAGCAAAAAATTATAGAGTTCTTCGGCAAATTCTAAATAACATGAATGTTACTAAACAAAACAGGTCTCACTTAATCCCACAGGAATTTTCGATCCAAACATCTTGAACGATTATTTTGCATCTGTTTGTCAATTTCAAGAACCCTGTCAAGAATTACTTAAGTCATCTCCAACAAAATGCTTTCATAGTGCATGCCATTTGTGAACCCATTTCTCAGTCATATAATGAATAAATCTTTGAAAAAGGGTATTTTTCCTGATATTTGGAAGGAGGCTTCTGTAATACCTTTCAATAAAGTACAAAGTCCTACATGTTGAAATCAGGCTAATTAGGCTTTTGCCCGTCATGTCAAAAATAATGGAAAGACTGATACATCGTCATCTTATCAACTATCTCAATTCCAACGAAATCCTTCATTCCAACCAAGTACCAGGAGTGTCACAGTACCAGGAGTGCAGTGACGAGAATAACCAATGACATACTAGCGTCTCATAATAAATGCAAAGACACTGCACTGGTTATGAAATATTATGGACTGACTCGCTCATGTTAATGTCTTCATACTTCGCAAACCGAAAACAAAGAGTTGTAATAAACGGAAATTCTTCGGAAGCGCGAAATCTAGGTTCTGGTGTTCCACAGGGGTATATTTTGGAGCCTCTTCTTTTCTTTTTATATTCAGCAGATTTCAAGAAATTAGTGACATCCTATCAACCATATTTTCATGGGGACGATACGCAGTTGTATCTGAGTTTTGATGCTAACGAATCACAAATTTCGATAACTAATATAAATACTAATAGTGATAATCATGTCTTATTTTCGCAAAAAAATTGTTTGAGTGTTAATGCCACAAAATCATGTGCTATTATCTTCGGGAGCGACAATAATAGACGAATGGTTGAGGAAACCTCTACATTCTTGGTTCAAGGACAAAGCTCCAAGATAAAGTAAAAAGTTCGGGTTTTATTTTGGACGAAAAACTGAATTTCAACTCACATGTGAACATTTGAAAAAAACTATTGTGCACTGAAAAGACTATTCCTGAACCGTGATAATTTGAGCAGATAACTTAGAGTTCGACTTTGGGAATCGCTAGATCGTAGATGTCGTTTATGGACCCCGTTTGGAAAAATACAGACGGTACAGAATTGCTGCATCAGGTTCATTTCCAACCTGACAAGAAAAGAACACGTTTCCGCGAAAATTAAATGTTCGAAATGGTTGAAAATAGATATGAGAAGAAAACATCAATTAGCTTGTCAACCCACGAAATCATGATCACTTCTCAGCCTAGTTATCTTATCAGTACTAGGGTAACCGAAATAACATAATCTATTATTGACCACAATATTTATGTTGAGAATTCCACCAAAATCAAAACTTACTCAAGGACAAACAAAAAACTCAAACCACGGATAACAGACGGACTTAAAACATCGTGACAAATCGAAAAAAAACCTAACCAAAAACTGTACCACAGTGCTGAGAGAAAATTACAAAAATTACAGAAATAAACTCAACAACCTCATTAAAGACACGAAAAATATATACTAAAGGAAAAAATTACTTGAAAACGAAAATAATTAAGTAAGTAAGTAAGTAATTTATTCATTCAGATAAACAAAAAAAGTTTACAGGTCGTCCTCAGCAACGAGGTACAAATTAGGTGTATTTCTGTTGAGTCTAATGCGATTGACGCTACCTAAGCAAGCTTGTATTGTAGCGAGCAACCAAATAGACACAACAGAACAGATAACATATATTTATATTTAACTTAGATCCTTAAAGAAGGGAGAGAAGAGTATAAAGATGAAAATAGAGAGGAAGATAGAAAGAGAAAGAGAAAGAGAGATAGAAAGAAATGTAGATACGGACAACGCATGTAGCAGTGGTTTATAATAAGTTCCAGCCCATACCTTGTATGGATTATCTATCGAGTATATTTTCAAACCTTTTATAATTATTTTTTATGAATGTCTTCAATTCTCTTTTCAGTTTAAATTTACTGTGGATTTGTTTTAATTGTAAAGGTAATGCATTATATAGTTTGGGTCCTAAATATGATACAAATTTATGGTTTTGGGTGAGTCTACATCTTGGCACATGTAAAGTCAGATCTTTACATATCCGAGTATTATAGGGATGCTGAATAGTTGTACTTGGAGAGCTGACAGTCCATAATATAGAGTTGAATACGTACAGTTTTCTTACACTTAACAACCCACTTTCATTGTAGAGCAATTCTGTAGAATGTCGCCTGTTTTTCCCCAACATAATTTTCAACAGAGTATTTTGGATTACTTCTAGGTTCTTTATAGAGGACTTGAATGTTCCACCCCACACTATAATACAATAACGCATTATGGACTCAGCCAAAGCATCATAAACTTTCAGCATTAATCCCCTACTCACTATATTTCTGAGCTGGTAGAATTTGTAGATGAGTTTACGTAATCTGACAACAGTACAATCAATATGATATTTCCATCGAAGGCATTGATCCACAAGTACACCCAAGTATTTCATTGTGTTTGTTTTGTTTTTTGAAAGAGCAGCCACAATGCATATTGGTTTCACATGATGGTTTGTGTATTTTATGACATTAGCTATCGGTTGGTCTCTGCTTGTTGGCGAGAATGCGATATATTTCGTTTTTCAACGTTGACACTCAGTGAAGTTTATCACTTAGCCAGTCAAAAATCGTCCTGATACCTGTTTCAGACAGAGTTTGTACTTCGTCCCAAGTATTTCCGATAAATATAATTGCTGTGTCGTCAGCGAATGATGTTATTTTACCCTTAAAATCTGCAATATTAAAAATATCATTTGATATACAACAAAATAGTATTGGCCCCAATACCGTTC
>JAFIRS010009244.1:0-11021 GCA_018342105.1 Gonioctena quinquepunctata | reverse complement strand
TTTTTCAGTTTATATGTTCTGGGAATCAAGGTTGAAGTCCCACAATATAAAATGATGTTTGGGTTTATATAATATTTCGGACATTTTCTGAATGATAAAAAAAATGTAAAGTCCGCAGAAGGGGATCTGTAGAACTAAACACATACTTACGTTTGGGGGTTTTAAATGACCCCAAATTTGAAATCTTTTCAACAAAAAGCAAAAGGGCCCCAGTTTTGTGGTTAAATTTTATTCTTTAACCAAAAAAAACCCCCCCCCAGGAGGTTGGAAATATATTGGATGGTAAAACCAAAAAAGTAAACAGATGAATTTATATTGTCAGGGGTTTAAATATTTGTTTCCCCAAAAGTTTTTGGAAGGAAAAAAAAGGAACTCATGGTTTGAGCTGTCATAGAAGTGGGTCGTTTACCAGACATTATAAGTCAATGATATCATTAAACGTTCATGGTAGGGGCGGTTTTCCGCTGTGTTAGAACCTCTCGGAACTACGAGATGATGGTAAACTCCTGAGGGAGACGCTTATCGAAATGGGAAACTTTTGGGTTTGGGACTTCACTTGGGAACAGTTGCATCGCCCTTTACATACTTGAAGTCCGCAGGTGCTGCAGAATCCCCGCAAAAATTAAAAAAAAAAAATATCAAAATTTGGGGGAAATGATTCCTTTCCCCAAATGTTTCCCAAAGGTTTCTTTGACCCTGAATCTCTGTCTTTTTTTTAAAAAATGGAAGGAAGGGGCCCGACTCTTTTTTTGATACAAAGGGTATATAAAATTAAAAAAATTTCTTCAAGGTAAACCCTCCATCGAACCCCCTGGATATTTTTTATCCCCCAATTTTCCTATGAGTAAATATCGGTTATCAAAGATAATCCCATTTAAAAAAAACAAATCAGTTTCTCTATCCCTTTTGAATTACAGGAACAATGAACCTATGGATTCCCCTTAAACATGGTGAGATCCCTCCAACAAGGACCCATTTCCTTTGTAAAAAGGATTGAAGAATGTAGGAAAACCTGTTTAGAATGGAATCAGTTCCTAACCCAAAAGGTTTTTTGGTTTTTAAAAAATGGTTTTTTTTTGGGGGAAAAACTACCCATAAAAGGGGAAAGGGAAAATTTTGAAATTTTTTAACTTTTATGGAAAAAATTGGGGGTCCTATTTTCAAAAAGGTGGATTTACTTTGTCCGTCCATTAGAAATTTTTCCCTTTCCCTTTGATCAAACGTCCCCCCAGATTTGGGGAAAATTTCTAAAAAATTCTTTGGGAGGTTTAATGAAGATTTAAAAAAGGGGGAAAACCATCCCAAAAAAGATTTTTTTATCCGAATGATAACAAAAGTCCATTTTTTGGGCAAATTCTGTCTTCTATAATTCCAAAATTGGAATACATTTGGGTCAGCTGAAGTCTATATTGAGATTATTTTTAATTACTGCTGTTCTTTTTAACCTTTTTTTGGGATTTTCAATCCCATTCCAGACTTTAAATGAAGCTGAATTAAAAATTTTATCGAACTGTTGAAGAAAAAGGGGACTTTGACTAACGAGGGACCCATTTAACTTGTGGAGAAAAGGAATTAAAAGATGAAAAAACATTTCCAAAATTTTAGTTATCATTTAAAACGTGTTTTTTCGACTGATGGGGGAAATTTGGGGCAATGTGATTAATTTTCCCATAAAAAATTTAATTTCCAATATTCGCTGGATGGAATGAATACTTTTTAATATCTACCCCATTCTAATCATGGGAGATTTCCAAGGACATTTACTCATTTTAAAAACCCTTTTCTAATTGTTGGCACCCCTTCGATGACTGCCTTTTAAGATTTTTTCTGCCCCCGGGAAATTTTCCCTTTTTCTATAAAAAGTTGATGACCCCGATTTGAGGGGTTTTTCCCGGGGTTTTCCCCAACTGAAAAAATTGCCCCATACGGCCCTGGGTTAAAAAATTTTTAACTTATTTTTTTAAATTTTTTTTTTTTTTAAGGGTTTTGACATTTCGTCATTCGGCCATAAAGTTGATATATTTTTTATGTATATTTATAGTGTTGGGGGTGGCCTTGTTACTAACTCCATACCCACCTAGGAGCGCTTTAAATTTTTGAACGAACGAAAATCGGGGGATATCTGGCCCCCGGCCAAATTTAACAAAATTCCTCTAAAATTTAAAAATTTTAAAAAAATTTTCGCCTGGAGAATCCCCCACGACCTTTCGATCAAGGGTTTTTGCCTAACCCACCGGCCAACCCATATTTCATATTTAAAACTTTGCTTTTGTCGTACTTTCGAATATCAACCGTGAGGTCATTCATTTTTCCCAAACTCAGGCTACCTACGTTTGGACATAATAGATCGGGATCGAAGACTATTTCTGAAACATTCTTCCTCCTTGTTTTGTTTAAAAAACGTTGCATACATCCAATCTCCTGCCACAGCGATGGATAAATTATTTCAGAAAAGTTTTTTTCGTATATTTATTTGCACTTCGAATGATGAGTATAGGGTTGGATATCTGAATTGAATTTGTTGGCAGAACACCTCGGAAAAGCTAGGTTTCAGAATTTCCATGAGTCCGCTTGCATCTATGGCTTAGTCTATTCAGGTACTCCTTGCACTGTCTGTGTGAATGATGTATTATTTCCGATGATCAGCGGGTTTTTATGAGTATTAGCTTTAGGCTGCCTTCTGTTTTGTTTACGTTTATGTTCTACAGTGCTCCAGTCATTTTGCGTGTTTTCATTCTAACACGAACATTCCACGTCATAGTTGATATTGATGTATTTAGTAGTTAGAAGTTCCGTTTGCTCTTGCATCAGACCAACGGAAACCTCCTTTTTTTAACTGACAAAACCAAAAAGGAGGAGGTTCTCTAGTCGACGCGTATATTTTTTTTTATGTATGATCACGCATAACTTTCTACTGAGACGTCCGATTCCAATAATTCCTGTTTCAGTTGATAGGGTGTACTATTTGAATTTGAAAGATGAAATCCACCCCTGAGGGTAGCAAAATGAAGGATATTGATCACTCACCCTCTGGTCCGTTAACCGATTCTATGAGGCATAACTTTGTACTGGGTTCATCGATTTGGATGATTTTTTTTTATTAGATACCTCATAGTTGATCATATTTGGATCTCGGATGGAATTATCCACTCTTACGGGTAGAAAAATAGGGAATAATTGATTTTTTACTTGTGAACATTGGCACACATATGAAGTTGACAATGACAGATCGCTAATGTCATTATTTTTGTTCTCCTACATCCGTCACAATCATTTTATTCTATGAGAGGATGGAATGATTCACAAAGTGATGAAATAAACTAACCAGAACAACAAAAATAATTTATATTACAACAAATACTAAAAGTAGACAATCATATCATTTGACTGATAATAGTTGAAGTAAGGTGGGTAAGTAAGTATTTTGGATGAAATAAAAAAACAAGTAGGTGGTAATTTGTAGATTTCAGTCAACAAAAATTGGAAAATAAAAACTCTTTAACAAAAAATTAAATCGATGAAATACGAAACTGAAAATCAAGAAATATAATAAACCTTCTCAGTCTCAATAACTTAGCTCCTAAACTAATGTAAGTAACTAATTTTGAGTCGGCGCCAAACGACCAATCAACGAAGATCATTAAATTACTTCAAAAAAATTATCAGAATGTCACCGCGCAACTCGATGCCATCATTTTACGCCTTACCTAATTCATTTGCTTGTTTGTTTGGCGCCGACTCAAAATTAGTTACTTAGATAAGTTTAGGAGCTTGGTTTTCGACACTAAGAAGATTAGTTTTATTTTTCACTTTTCAGTTCCGTATTCCGTCGGTTTTTTGTTAAAAAGTTTTTTGTTGCTTGGAAATTCCCATTAACTGAATCCTCACCTTTCATGAATGTTTTTGCTTGGGGATTCCTGTTGACGTTTTTCAAGCAGGTATTGATGTTTTTATTGTTGTTCTGCTTATGTCGGTCACTAACGTTGACTGTTTTTATCACATTGGCTATCGGTACACTTTTTGTTGGTTCGACCACATCGAATGGATATCACTGAATAGTTTTATGTTATTATTGACCAGAATGATTTTTTCCTTCAGTTCATGTATTATAATATCTTTTTGTTTGAATACGTACAATACTATGCTAGTATCTACCTTCTTATCAGAAGTTGACAATTCCTCAACTGCAGCATAGAACCGGTACTTATCATTCACAGTTTCTTTGCGGTTACAACAGTTTATTCGGTCATTATCTAACACTAGCACATGTTTCAGTTGCCCAAGACATCCTTTATGTGTCACGGTTTCACATTTGATGCATTTATACCCAGTTTGAACAACCCATCTTCGACCTTGGCTGAAAAATTTATAAATAATATGAGAAATTAAGCACTCGGATTATCTAGAGTTTTTGTTGAATGCCAGCAAAAAAACTCAAATGGGCAGGAATTTGATGAGATATGTTTTATTATACAAAAAACTTGATTCTTGTGAAAATTCAAGAAATAAATTGGAACAGACTGAAAAAAAATCCATTTAGAAAGTCAAATTGCAACACTTCATTTAGAAAACTCATTATTGAATTTCTGAGGATGTTTCACGATATGCTTGAAAGTTTCGTATGGAATTGATCAGGGAATGTTTTTCTCGAAGAAATATTTCAATGATGGTCACACCCATAAATACAGTGTCCGGCATAAAGTTCGCAGCATATAGAGAACCTTTTTATCATTGATTTCTCAAAAAAAAACCGTTCTTGATAAAAACCTCTGCCTCATCTCAAACCTGAATTGCAAACACCGGAATTGAATTTTATACGACCCTATACGAGGGAAATAGAAAAGCATGCTTTGTTTTCAAAATAATATGATCCCATCACTTTATTTTCCACGGTAGAATTCAAATTCATAGGGAAATATTGTTCAAAATCGGATGTTGATCCAGAAATTCGAATCATACCCACCTTTGACCAATTTCATATTTCAACTTTTTTCCCATTTTTTCCTCATCGCCCTGTACAACATAAGGAATATCATGCTAGACGAATGGTATATTGTCAGATATGATGATATCACCCTCTGAATGTTTTCTCATTTCTTCCTCCCATCGGAAAATCACATTAAATGAATTATGTGACGGAATTTCACAAAATTTCGCTGCAAATAGTAAATAAAACTGAATTGTCTCCAAGGTATGATGCCAGAATGAAAATGGATTTATTTTCACACTACGAATAACATTTTCAAAGACAATCAGGAATTGTAAAATATGACAAGTTTTGTTTAGTTTCTTTTTTCAAGCAACACATCAGATTGCATCTACAATACTTTATTCAACGAACAAAATTAAGGTTTTAATCCACTCGAAAAATTTATTCACGTATTATTTATGAATTTCGAAATATCGTAAGTTGTTACATTCGACTTCGATAGCAATACCCAGCTTCCATAGTTTTGTTCTTTGGATCTTACTGTATATGATTGAGATACAGAACATTTGCCGATCACAGTTGGCTTTGAAAACAAATTCATTTCTGTGAAATATGACAAGTTTTGTTTAGTTTCTTTTTTCAAGCACCACATCAGATTGCATCTACAATATTTTATTCAACGTACAAAATTAAGGTTTTAATCCACTCGAAAAATTTATTCACGTATTATTTATGAATTTCGAAATATCGTAAGTTGTTACATTCGACTTCGATAGCAATACCCAGCTTCCATAGTTTTGTTCTTTGGATTTTACTGTACATAATTGAGATACAGAACATTTGCCGATCACAGTTGGCTTTGAAAACAAATTCATTTCTAATTGTAAACAAACCATTTTTGACGCATCTAGAATAACTCACAAATCTGTAGAGTAATTTCACTAGTTTTTCAATTCAAACATGGCTGCTCGACTAAGTATACAGGAGAGAGTGGAGATTGTGATGATACATGGTAACAATTTTTATATTTTTAGAGACACTGCCAATATTTTGAATGAAACATCCAGGTAAAAACGTTCATTATTCGACAATTAAAAGAATTTTAAAAACATTCAGGGAATCTGGATCGGTTTCGATAAAATACAAAGTGACACATTAACGACCGATAACTGAAAATGAAGAAACTGTTATGAATATTATGCTGTCTACGATTGAAAATCCAAGAATGTCATCACCACAAAAAGGAGAAAACCTTGGTATATTCGATCGATCAATGAGAAGAGTTCTAGGTTATAATTAATTCAAACCGTATGAACCAAAATTCATACACACTTTGAAACCGAGAGATCCGGACAATCGCTTGGATTTCTGTTTCGGGTTTCAGTCTATGATGGAAGATAATAGACAGTTTTCGAAAAACATTATTTACAGTTACGAGTCAACCTTCACATTGAATGGGGTGGTCAGCTCCCAGAATTGCAGGTGGTGGGCATATAATAATCCTCATTGTAGGATACAATGTAGAGACCAATATCACTTCGGAGTGAACGTCTGGTGAGGAATGCTTGATGACATTATTGTTGGACCAATTTTTTTTCAGACAGCCACTGACTTCTGCAAGATATTCAAGAATGCTGCAGACGTTTCTCTCCGATTATTCGGCTGATTTTCCTCTGGACATGATAGCTGGAATGTATTTTCAACAAGACGGTGCATCCGTTCATTCTACGCTAGAAGTGAGAAGGTGGTTGAACGGAACATTTCCAAATCGATGGATTGGAAGATATTCCAATAACGCTTGGCCCGCCCGGTCACCGGACCACACTCCTTTAGATTTTTTCTTATGGGGATATCTCAAACAGAAGGTATATTCAAGAAGACCATTTCAAAATGAATGTCATTTGGAGATTACTATTAGGGATTGTATTCGGGGAATAGCTCTCAAGATACTGAGAAATGTTCATGATGCAATGCACCGCTGTACTATGCAGTGTATTGAGAATGGAGAACTCTCCGTAGAATAGAGCCTGGGACATATTTGTTTCATTTTCTTTTATTTGTATTGTGAGAATAAAATATATGGCATTCTGGCATCATACCTTGGAGACAATTCAGTTTTATTTACTATTTGCAGCAAGATTTTGTGAAATTCCTTCACATAATTCAATTAATGTGATTATCTGATGGGAGGGAGAAATGAGAAAATATTCAAAGAGTGATATCATATCCAACAATATACGATTCGTCTAGCATAATATTCCTTATGTTGTACATGGCGATGAGGAAAAACTGGGAAAAAAAAAGTTGAAATATGAAATTGGTCATAGGTGGCTATGATTTGAATTTTTGGATCAACATTCGATTTTGAACAATATTTTCCAATGAATTTGAATTCTATCCAGAGAAATAAAGTAATGGGATCATATTACTTTGGAAACAAAACAAGCTTTTCTATCTTCCTCGTATGGGGTCGTATAAAATTCAATTTTGGTGTTTGCAATTCTGGTTTGGGATAAAGCAGAAGTTTTTATCACGAATAATTTTTTTTGAGAAATCAATAATACATTTTTTTTTCCATATGCTGCGAACTTTATGCCGGACACTGTATAAGCTCATAAGAATATTTGTACATACCCTCCTAATACATTACCATACGGATGACATTTGAAAATAAATTTCATCATGAAGAATTTTTTTACTCACCATTGACTCTAAAGTAAAGTATTGTTATCGTCCAAGAATTGGGAGTACAAAAAAAATTATATCTGTGTGTCTGGCCGTAGATCGCTGGCTCCTGCACCTAAAGCAATAGATCAATTTGAATAAAAATCTCATTTATCTAACTTCCAAATTGAGAATAATTCATTGTAAAAAAGTTTATAAATGTTTTTTCTTTCAATTTCCATGGAGATTTTCTTCAGAGTTTCTATGAAATTTATCTTTAATGATAATTTTCATATTTCATTCCGAGGGTAGGGCATGAAATGAACTGAAACAAAGTTTTATTTTAATATCTTCATGATTCCTTTAGAAAAATCTGAAATAGTTGCTTTTTATATGAATAATTTGTCATAACTAGCGAAGATG
The DNA here is from genome assembly GCA_018342105.1 of Gonioctena quinquepunctata. Taxonomy (NCBI): domain Eukaryota; kingdom Metazoa; phylum Arthropoda; class Insecta; order Coleoptera; family Chrysomelidae; genus Gonioctena; species Gonioctena quinquepunctata. The sequence goes on along the minus strand of JAFIRS010009244.1, from coordinate 3,004 downwards.
GAAAAAAACAGAACAAACTAGGAGAAAATGAATGCGGTGTTTCGTTGTGTTCATTTGAAGAAAACATTGTATGCACAATTGTTATATAAATAACTATTAGGTTTGAGTTTTGATCGATAAGAAAATGATTGGAAAGTTTTAGTCGTTATTTCAGCTCGTAAGAAGCTCGAAAAAATTCCAGTATACCTATGCACATAGTTGACAATTGGCAGCAGAAAGGACATCGGTGACGTTTGTTATCGAGAAAACAACAACAAATCGTTTGAAGTTATGTTTTGATGATTGGCGCAGGTTCATTCTATGTACGAATTGAATTCAATATACAAGGTGAGCCAGGGTTGCATGCAAGCTCCATAACTTTTTTTCTGTCCAAGTTATCGACTTGATTTTTTGAAAACGATGTCCGAAAATGTAACAAATATTTAAAATATGTTCATTCATATACAGGATGTTTCCAAATAAAAAAAAGAACCAAGTTCTGTTTTTTCAAATGGCAGCTCTCCATTTTTGACTTATCGACAATAGCGTCGTGCATAGACCCACAGAAAAATTCATAACTTCAGAACCATTCAGGATAACTCAACCAACTTTTTTCCAGTAGATTTCTCAGGCTTTAGCGCATCTGCAGATGAGCGATCGAACTGGAAGACGATGTTTCATCGCTTACTACGATATTTTTCAAATGAAAAATTTCATATGGCAATAATTCATCTTTCTCATAAGCAACACCCTATATTTCATTGTATCATTGCATGGCATTCATTAAGAGCTTTCTGTCGACCCTGCAAACCTCATTGTGGGGCAACTTTGCAAAATTTAGATTTATTGCAAAATAAGGAGTGTTGACGGATTTTTGGGAAAAACAAGTGAGCCGCTGTCGTAAAATTTGAGACGTACCTTCACGTACCCATACAATTCTGGAAAGGATATGTTTCAACAAAATAAAATTGTAAAAGAAACAGGAGTAGATCACAAATAAAAATATTTCTAGTAATCTTTACAAAAACAGGGAAGCATGGTTAACAAGTAACAATGTGGAATTTTAGGGAAAAGCTACTTATAAGTGCCCAAATAGGTCACCACCATATTCCACACGAGCTACTAGTCTTCTAGTAAATGAGCTCTGAACTCTAGCAAGCATACCTCTATCAGCTGAACGGAGGGTCTCCGTGATCCTGTTTTTCATGTCATTCACAGTTGTTGGACGATCTCTGAATACCCTTCTCTCCACGTGTTCCCAAAGAAAGAAATCTATAGCAGTAAGTTCTCGGGATCGCGGGGGCCGAGGAATAGTACGTTCTCTGCATATAGAATGATAAGGATAGGATTGATCTGAGGATTTTCGCACTATTCTATGGTTTCGCACTGCAGCACCAGAAGCACCATCGTGTTGCAACCAGATGGTCCTTCTGGTGTTCAAATCCACTTCTTTCAAAATTCTGGGAAGATGTTCGCGAAAGAATTGTAAATACATTTCACCATTCAGCACATTGTTAAAAATGTGCAGGTCCAATAATGTTTTTCAGTAAGTTCTCCCCAAATATTGGCTGACCATCGCTTTTGATGATCAACAGTCCTCAACCATGAGGATTTTCGATTGCATAATAATGCATATTATATTTGTTGACCAACCAGGTATTCAAAAAATGTTGCTTCAACAGAAAACAAAATTTTTTTGAAGTATTATAATTCTCGTCAGTCACGCTATCCATTTGAATACAAAACGCAACTCTATTTTCAAAATAATCACCACACAATTCTTGATGTAGGTACAGATGATAACGGTAGAACCTTTGTATCAAACATATTCTGTTCACACTACTTTGTGAAATATCTTATTCCGTTGCTATTTTGCTCGAGTGAGGGTTTTTCTGTAGCATCAATAAAACTCTTTCTTCCCATTAATTCGAAAATCAAGAATTTCCTTCTTGGTTATGACATGCACTGCCATTGAGTTCAAACCGATACCTCAACTTTTGGAATGAAGTCACCCTTGAAGTTGTTGTTCCAAGATGTTTTCGATGGTAGGTCATTCTTGCTCATGAAGGATTTCTGTCAGCTTTGCTAATACAGTTGACTATATTCACTTATTCTTCGCTGGTGAAATTTATTATGAACGATTAGAGGTGTACAATTACTGGTAGTACACGGATGTGTCAAATTTTAGTACAATGCCCTACTCAATTACTTTTTTTTTTCGAAAAATCATAAAAATTTCTCATGGTGCAACAAATTTCGGAAACTCCACAAAGTAGACCTCACAATCTCTATATCGACGAAAAAAATGGCATACAATTAGGCAATAAATTATAGGGTGTTGTATTTGGAAAAGTCGAGTAATTGCTTTTGTAATTGGTCAATTTGAAAAAAAAGTGCAATGAACATCGACTTCGAATCCCTGTATGTCAAGAAATGCGCTGAAGCCAATGGAATAGTCTGGAAAAAGTTGATTGAGTTATTTGAATAATTTGATGTTATGAATTCTTCTTGTCACAACGTATTTTATAAATTGACATAGAAAACCATTTCAGATCAGTCTAAGAAACCCGGCAGTGGCAAATCAAAATGTAAAAAAATTGGTGATTGCCGTTTAAAAAACAGAACTCAGTGGTGTAACTTATGTGGGACATCCTGTTTGAATAAAAAATGTTCAGAATGAGCTTCATTGTCGAACCTATCCTTTAAAAAAATCAAGTCAATAGCGTAGATGGAAAAAATTATGGAGCTTGCACGCACCCTTGGGTCACCCTATATAATACAGACATCCATAAAAAAAATCCGAATAATTCAATCAATCAAGAGATTGGCAAATGAGTATATATATATATATATATATATATATATATATATATATATATATATATATATATATATATATATATATATATATATGTATATATATATCTATATATATATATATATATATGTATATTAACACTACGAAAAATGAAACTCATTTGCCCATCTCTTGATTGATCGAATTATTCGGTTTTTTGGATGTCTG
>JAFIRS010009243.1:0-11022 GCA_018342105.1 Gonioctena quinquepunctata | reverse complement strand
TTTCTGCTCCCTTGATACCAATTTTCCCACTTCTTTTCATTTGAATGTTTGAATTCGCGCACCAAATTGTCACATTTCACTGTTTGGGTTCATCTTATATAATTTATATATACAACTATTTTCCCATTCTTATTACTATGTACATATTTCAATAATAATTGCTTATGACATCACCCCGTTGCTATTCTCTCACAATTTCCAATTTTCCATATGACCATCTATTCCCTGATTGGCTAATCTCATCAAGAAGTTTGCTGTTCTACCATTGGCTACTTATAGTTAGCTACAATTTCATATAGTGTATGTTTCAAATTCATAAATGTGTTGATCACTTTTTATTCATGAAAATTTTGTAAAACTAGACTTTTTGTTGTCTTTTCACCAATTATGGGTTATAATCATTATGACAGTGTATGAAATTGATTGTGTTATAGTATTTTGACATTTTTATTTATCCATATTATACATAGGCTTACAAATAAATAGAACTTCCAAAATTATGTCAAAACAATTTCTTGAAACTAATAACTATTTAGTAATTATTATTTTTTGTGAGTTTTTTCCTTTTAAAACTTATAACTGGCATAACATAACATAACAATATATATATATATAAAAAGAATCGATCAGCTGGAACTGCTCTGGTTCACTTCAGCGGTATAGTCCTAGAAGCTTTGGAGACATGGGATTCGTCTGATGGTGTCTCTTTGGACCTATCAAAAGCCTTTGACTGCATTGACCATGATTTACTCTTACATAAACTGTAGAAGTATGGAGTTCGTGGTAAAAGTCGTATTTGAGGAAACTGGTTGAACTCTAACATGAACATGGTACAGTGAGATCAGAAGTCCTTCCTTTGGGGGTAACACAGGGGAGCATTCTTGGTCCCATAATTATCATTAAATAAATAAATGAAATACAGAATGCAGTATCTGATAAATATGAACTTTCGGTCTAGGATTCCGAGATAATTGTATATCAAATATATTAAAATAAGTCTTTTATTTTCAATTGTCCATAAATAAACTCAACTGAACATATACTTCATTAAATTGAAATATAACAAATTATCAGGTACTATATCCCCCTTTTTTTTGAACTATTTGCCTTCTCCATCCTTTAATATCTGTGAAAAAGAAATCCATACCTTACCAAAACTGTTAAATATTCGCCAATTTGGTGTATTGTGAATTGTTCTCCAGAAACATTTAACAAGCATGACTTATATAGCTAACTTGATTTATTGAAAATATAAACAGGATGTTCATAAAATCAGATGTGGAATCATCTGCGACTGAAAGATAAACTTTAGTCACTATCTTCCATCTTGACGATGGAAGATAGTGACTAAAGTTTATCTATCAGTCGCAGATGATTCCACATCTGATTTTATGAACATCCTGTTTATATTTTCATCAAATCAATCTATCATACCCCATGACAGGTTTCAATGTCAGAAAACACTAATTTCAAAGTGTCTCTCCAAAAGAAATGATTCTAACTTTTTCCATCTTTGCAAAGTGAGATTACTTCTTGAAAATGTGTTTCCCATTTCTTCCGGTCTTCCTGATGATCGTGGAAGCGTGAAATAGATTTTCGTCGACAAAAATGTATTGAAGACCTAGTGAATGCGATGTCCCTCCTGCGTCAATGTTACGAATGATTTCTGGTGAGTACTCTCTATTGGAAAACATTCTTCTTTGCCTCATTCATCTTTATGAGTTCTTAATTGAGACTGGAATAGAAAATCGAATAACTATCTGAATGAAAATGCAAATTTTCAATTTCATAATTTTTCTTTTGAGTTAGGGCCTTTTCAGAATATCTATCAGATGTAGTGCAATGTCCAGCGTGGCTTTAGCCGGGGAAGTAGTTATTTTCTGTTAGACATTCACAAAAAATAACTTCATTTTAATCATGGATTTTTCAATTCACAGAGAAATCTTTCTATCAATATAAATTGAGAATGTTTCCCTTTTCAACATGAATACCCCCACAAGAGGTTATCTTGACGATAGAAAATAGTGACCAAAGTTTATCTTTCAGTCGCAGATGATTCCACATCTGATTTTATGAACATCCTGTTAATATTTTCAACAAATCAATCTATCATACCCCATGACAGGTTTTAATGTCAGAAAACACTAATTTCAGAGTGTCTCTCCAAAAGAAATGATTCTAACTTTTTCCATCTTTGCAAAGTGAGATTGCTTCTTGAAAATGTGTTTCCCATTTCTTCCGGTCTTCCTGATGATCGTGGAAGCGTGAAATAGATTTTCGTCGACAAAAATGTATTGAAGACCTAGTGAATGCGATGTCCCTCCTGCGTCAATGTTACGAATAATTTCTGGTGAGTACTCTCTATTGGAGAACATTCTTCTTTGCCTCATTCATCCCTATGGGTTCTTAATTGAGACTGGAATAGAAAATCAAATAACTATGTGAATGAAAATGCAAATTTTCAATTTCATAATTTTTCTTTTGAGTTAGGGCCTTTTCAGAATATCTATCAGATGTAGTTCAATGTCCAGCGTGGCTATAGCCGGGAGAGTAGTTGTTTTTTGTTAGACATTCACAGAAAATAACTTCATTTCAATCGTGGATTTTTCAATTCGCAGAAAAATCTTTCTGTCAATATTAAATTGAGAATGTTTCCCTTTTCAACATGAATACCCCACAAGAGGTTATCTTGACGATGGAAGATAGTGACTTAAGTTTATCTTCCAGTCACAGATGATTCCACATCTGATTTTATGAACATCCTGTTTATATTTTCAACAAATCAATCTATCACACCCCATGACAGGTTTTTAATGTCAGAAAACACTAATTTCAAAGTGTCTTCCCAAAAGAAATGATTCCAACTTTTTCCATCTTTGCAAATTGAGATTGCTTCTTGAAGATGTGTTTTCCATTTCTTCCGGTCTTCCTGATGATCGTGGAAGCGTGAAATAGATTTTCGTCGATAAAAATGTATTGAAGACCTAGTGAATGAGATGTTCCTCCTGCGTCAATGTTACGAATGATTTCTGGTGAGTACTCTCTATTGGAAAACATTCTTCTTTGCCTCATTCATCTTTATGAGTTCTTAATTGAGACTGGAATAGAAAATCAAATAACTATCTGAATGAAAATGCAAATTTTCAATTTAATAATTTTTCTTCTGAGTTAGGGCCTTTTCAGAATATCTATCAGATGTAGTTCAATGTCCAGCGTGGCTTTAGCCGGGAAAGTAGTTGTTTTCTGTTAGACATTCACAAAAAATAACTTCATTTTAATCGAGGATGTTTCAATTCACAGAAAAATCTTTCTATCAATATTAAATTGAGAATGTTTCCCTTTTCAATATATAGCTAACATTATTACAACACTTTCAAAATGAATACAGTTACCTTGAGAGTATTTGAAAGTAATAAAGTAAGTATTCACTATAATTTGATTGAACATATTCACTATTTTAATTTTTATTATCTCAATATATTTGGTAATTGAATTTTGAAACGCTATTCGATTTAATCATCGAAAAAATAAGTTCGGCAATAAATTAGAAAATTCGCCTACCATTGCCTTTTCAGCCTATCTTTTGATTTTGCTACTGACCACAATTTCAATATACCTTATCACGTTCTAATTACTCATTCTCATAACTAAGTGGTCAAACTGAACCTGGGATTCCTCTCGAAAACTCAAAAGAGAAACAATGACATACCCAAAACGCAAGCACAAATTCTCACAATTGTTTTTGTTTATGTTCCACAAGACTATATTGGGATGAATGACCTAATTGAAATTGTAAATGATATATGAATATCCACTTACGTGATGTATTAAAAGTAATTATAAACTATAACTAGGATATTTATAATTTTAATTCTCACTATTTAAAGGCATATACACGTATACACGCACACGCAACACGTAGACGCAGGAACGAAAATGCCAAAGTATCACAATTAAGCTATGTTTAGCAGACAGAAATGACTGACGCTGACCTTTCAGAGATTTTGATTGGTTCTCACGATGGCCTGATATTGACACCAATACAATTGAATATATATGTAATGCATTTATTCAGTTGAAATATTTATTCAGGTATTAATTCCCATTGAAAATAAATTTTCATACCTAAGTGGTGAAATTCATGCTTTTTTCATTTCAAGTACTTTTCTAGATATATATATATATATATATATATATATATACTCACAGTCACTATAACTATGATTAATATCCATTGAAATACGTATAGGAATGATTTGTGAATATTTCATGAATACGTAAAACAGAATATTCGATCGTGAATATTCCATGAACATTCGTATATGAATATTCCATGAAAATGTCTACTGGAATATTATATGAGTATTCATACGGTCATATTCCTAAAAGAATAGTCCTGGTATATTCATCTAGGAATATTCCAGGTATATTCCTCTTTGCCAAAAGCATACATATATATATATATATATATATATATATATATATATATATATATATGAAAGAGTTATAGTGAGGGGACTGTTAAAACCAAAGTAGAAGGAATTTAATGGACATAGCCCTCAGAGAGAAGTGTTAACCGTAGACACGTGTTTCGGGCTCTCGGCCCTCATCAGTACGGTGGAGAAGTGCAAAGATGAACAACACTTGGTAGAAAACGACAAATCAACGGAGTCAACAAACAGACGCCAACCGCTCATTTGTGGTTTCAGTCAGCAGACCCTGAATTCCAGGGCAACAACCAACGTCACCACGGAGGCAGCTATAGCTACCTGCGTGACATCCACCAGGAAAAAAATGAAGAGAGTTATGTAGGGGACTTTAACCAAAGTAAAGGAATTTAATGGACATAGCCCTCAGAGAGAGTGTTAACCGTAGAACGTGTTTCGGGCTCTCGGCCCTCATCAGTACGGTGGAGAAGTGCAAAGATGAACAACACTTGGTAGAAAACGACAAATCAACGGAGTCAACAAACAGACGCCAACCGCTCATTTGTGGTTTCAGTCAGCAGACCCTGAATTCCAGGGCAACAACCAACGTCACCACGGAGGCAGCTATAGCTACCTGCGTGACATCCGAGTCCAGGAATATAAATATGAAAGAGAGTTATAGTGAGGGGACTGTTAAAACAAAGTAAAGGAATTTAATGGACATAGCCCTCAGAGAGAAGTGTTAACCGTAGACACGTGTTTCGGGCTCTCGGCCCTCATCAGTACGGTGGAGAAGTGCAAAGATGAACAACACTTGGTAGAAAACGACAAATCAACGGAGTCAACAAACAGACGCCAACCGCTCATTTGTGGTTTCAGTCAGCAGACCCTGAATTCCAGGGCAACAACCAACGTCACCACGGAGGCAGCTATAGCTACCTGCGTGACACAACCAACGAAGAACACACGAATACAACAACATGTACTAAAGGACCCCGAAACCATCAAAGAACTAACCCAGGAAATAAATGGTAATATACATACAACTATATCATATCCCCTTGAAAACAAGAGTGTCGAAGAAAATTGGCGAGATATCAAAGCTTCGTTGAGAAGTGGGAGAGTTCAACAGTTAGTAAAGCCAATGGGGAAAAAAGGAAAAAAGGGATGGATGACACAGGACATATTGAATCTCATGGAGGAGAGACGAAAACACAAAAACAATAATCATAATGAATACAAGAGAATACATCTTATAATTCGCAAAAGAATTAAAGAAGCAAAGGAAATGTGGCTTCGGGAATCCTGCGAAGAAATCGAACATCTTCAGACCACACATGATGACTTTAACCTACATAAAAAGCTAAGAGAACATTCTGGCATATATAAAAGAAAAAACACAACAGAGTTGCATAACGATGGTGGAAAGGCGCTGTTAACAAAGGAAGATCAGTGTAATGAACATTATATACAACAACTGTTCGAGGACGAGACCCGCGAAACGATAGAAAATCTACTGACTGATTATATGGCAGAGCACGGTCCAAGCATTCTCAAATCCGAAGTTCAAAAAGCAATACACCAATCAAAAGCAAGGAAAACTCCAGGACCCGATGAAATTCCTATAGAGCTGGTAAAACTATTTGATGACGAAAGCATATCTGTTCTGACGGCATTCTTCAACCAGGTCTACCAATCTGGGACACTTCCCAGCGACTGGCAGAAATCGATCTCCATCGCCTTACCCAAAAACAACAAAGCTAAGAGGTGCAACGACTTACGATTAATTAGCCTAATGAGTCACACTTTGAAAATACTTTCAAAGATACTTCTCAATAGAATATACGTCAAATGTGAACACAACATTGGCAAAGAACAATGTGGATTTCGTAGCGGACTAGGCGAAGCCCTTTTCTGCATGAGGACACTACTACAGAAAAGTTGTGAGTTTCGAAAAAATATCTATATATGTTTTATTAACTTCGAAAAAGCGTTTGACCGAGTCAAACACACAAAACTTTTCCAATGTCTAATATCATATAACGTAGACTATCATGATATGCGCCTTTTGTTAAACCTGTATCATAGTCAAACAGCAGTGGTCAGGCTAGAAGACAGCGTTATAGCGAAATACCAATAAAAAGTGGAGTAAGACAGGGATGTGTTCTATCACCCCTGTTGTTCAACCTTTATTCAGAGAACATATTTCGAGAGGCTTTACATGGCAGGACAGAGGGAGTAAAGATAGGTGGTGAAATTATAAACAACGTAAGGTACGCAGATGACACTGCCATCATTGCAGAAAACATGGAGGACTTGCAAATGCTGCTGGATAGAGTGCATGAGGCTGGTCGAAAATGGGGTATTAATGTGAACATCAGGAAAACGAAATGGATGACTGTAGGTAGAATAAACATTGAACCAATTCCGATAACGATCAACGGACACAACATTGAACTGGTATCACATTTCAAATATCTGGGTAGCTGGCTGAACAATGACATAATGTGCGACGAAGAGGTAAGAGCAAGGATTGAAATAGCACGTAGGGCATTCAACAAATGGCAACCAACTCTCACTGATAGAAACCTCACAGTTCAGACACGGTTAAGAACTCTCCGCTGTTACGTATGGAGCATTCTTTTGTACGGATGTGAGACATGGACGCTCAAAGCTGACAGCATGAATAAAATAGAAGCGTTTGAGATGTGGTGCTATCGGAGAATCCTCAAGATCCCTTGGACTGCACATACCAGTAATGAAGAGGTACTCAGACAGCTGAATAAGGATCGAGAACTCCTGAACACCATAAAAACAAGAAAGGTCAGTTATTTCGGACATATAATGCGAGGTACCAAATATCACCTCCCTCGCCTGATTATTCAAGGAAAGGTTGAGGGCAGAAGATGGATTGGTCGCAAAAAGCTATCGTGGCTACGGAACATTAGAAACTGAACCGGACTGGGAGTAGAACAACTATTCCGAGTAGCGACAGATAGAGACCAATTCAACCAAATTGTCATGGAGATGGCCCACGCTTGAAGACAGGCACGGCACCGAAAGAAGAAGAGTTGGTTAAAATTTCATTTACGGGTTGAGAATATTAAATAAGCTCATTTGCATCAATATACAGGGCATGACTACACCTAGTGACAAGACTAAATCGTGTTTTCCTAATTATTCTCCCGCAAAATGTCTATACCACGAATATTTGATTGGTTTTGACCCAAACCTATGTGATTCAGATTATTCAAGCTGTTTCCAGATAAAACAAGAATGTATGATGTTTCTTAGTAAGGGTAGTGGAATAAAATGGCATTTTTGATTTTTTTCTTCAATCTGGTTCAAAATTTGTACATGAAGTCCTCGTTGGATTCCAAATACATTTTCTCAATGAAATTTTTCGTTAACTTGTCAATTTGACCCATTTTTCGACACCACTGACAACTTTTTTTAAAATTCCCGCCAAATCTGAGGTCACGTGATATAAGTCGCAATGGATTTTTCAGTTGTCAGACACCCAGAAACGAACCGCCATCAGAGTTTTTCAGAAATTTCAATAACTATTTTTTTCCCATATGTAGCCAACTTTATGACGGACACTGTATATTAATAGACTGCAGTATTTCTGCATTTCGTTGTTGATATTATCAGGCCCAGAAACGAAAACAGAAACATTCGTTGGAATATTTGGAATAATACAATCGCAAGACGCACTCTGTAGATATAGCGTGAGCGAATCCCACCGGACATACCGTGTTTTGTTCATAGTTTTTTCCTCCATTTTCCTGACGAGGCAAAATCTTCATCAGTATGAAAAACCACTTTTCATCACCTCCGTACTCACAGTAATAACCTCGCTCACCAAATAATATATCAGCTGTACGTTCGTAACGAAGCAGCGAGCTAATGGAACAAAAACGAATTTATCAGCTTTATGTTGTTTTTGCTGACATATTATGAGCTTTTTTATGGCGGCACCAACAAAGCAATGAGCTTTTGCTCCCATTCAATTTGTCTCAGTTTTTACATGCGCCAGAGTGCAGAATAATAACTAATAAACCAAAAACCGATGAACGCGCTAAAACACCGACAGCAGAGGTTACACAAAAACCGAGAGAAAAGTTTAACAATGATGAATGGAACGTCAAGGGTCAACAAATTTTCCGCTATTGTGGCGGTTTATTATTTTCCATAACTCATTTGTTGCGGAGGGCATTGTTTGTGGAAAGCAATGCAAATCAGTCGCGGGATACATAGTTCATTTAGTTTTACATTACGAAATTCCAACTGTGATCTGCTCATTGTTCATTTCATATTTCCTGAAATTTGCCCTGGAATGTATTTTATTCATAACGATCTTGTAGTCAAATGTTATGATACTCTATCTTCAGACGAAAGACAGTTCTCATTATCTAGTTTGATTGGATCAAATGAGAAATTATTCTGCTTGGGAGTAACATGAGTACGTAAACTACAGTGCGAAGTGTAGTTTACCTACTGATGATAACTTAGTTATCGAAATACTCATATATATGTGAAGTGGGTAGGCTACAAATACACGGTAACATTAAGTTTCTGCAAATTAATTTATTCAGAAGGCGTCCATGTCACAGTTTTGCTTTGTCAGAAGCCAAGCAGATCGACGCTGGAGTGATTCAAATCAAAAGAAACAAATTGCAACGCCATCAGAGGCAGGATAGACTGGGTATATGATAATGACATGAATACGGCAATGAAAGTGATGGATAGAAATATCACCATCAACAAATACGTAGTTTTTCCTATATGGTGACGCCAGACTTCACTATATACAACTGTGATGCTTCTCCAAACAATGAACTGGACGACCTCGTAAACATGCTTTGGGAAATAAGTATGCTTATAAGGGTAACTGGAGAAAAAGTATTATAGTAGATGACTTCAATGAAAAATACCCCCGATGGGGTATGGATACAACTGATAGAAGGGGTCATCTAGTAACGGGATGGATAGCATACAATGACCTAGTAGTGGTGAACGAAGGCATAAAACCAACATTCCAGAGACTATACCTCTATTTTAGACCTCCCCAGACATCATGAATGGGATGGAAAGTCAGCGATATCGAGTCCTTGAAGGACCACAATTATATTATTTTTGAAGTAACGGACGAACCACCACAATGCCTGGAAACAAATAAAAATGGAGCCTGGCAAACTGAGAAGCTTGACAAACAAAAACTTCAGGAAGTGTTGACAACGCACCAAGAGGAAAACATCGCCCCATCTGCAAAAGATCTCACACACACTGAGCCAAATCTGTGACCAAACTATTCCCAGAAGAAGCAGCACGAAGAAACGACAACCAGTGTACTGGTGGGATGAGGAAGTTTCTCAAAATCGCAAAGCCTGCTATGGTGAGAGACGATTGTACACGAGAAATGAGGAAGAAGAAAGCCAACGCGTTTGGGAGGAGTGTAAAATGCTGCAAGATAGCATACGCAAATCAAAGAGGGGCCACTGGAAATCGGTTTGTGATAATGTGGACTGTGATATGTGGAGAGATGGTTACAAGATTGTGATGAAGAGTCTGTTCGGATATCCACCCAGACCTCAAATGGCTATGCATACCGTTGATGAGGTTGATATTTGAATGTGATGAAACTGTGATATTTACTGATTTTACTATAGTTGAACTACTTGCTGCGTGTGATGAATTGAAGATGAACAAAGCTTTGGATCGGGAAATATTAAAGTATTCAACGACTCAGCAAGACAAGCTGAATTACCAGTGGAATGGAAGCGTGCAAAACTGGTGGTTAAAAAAAAGGGGATAAGCCTATATATTGTCCGGCCGCCTAACACCGATTTGTTACACCGATATACGTGCACCTAATTCTCATCAAATTGAGAGTAGAAATAGCACGAACAGGAGGTCTATCACAGAGCCAATATTGATTTACTGAAGGAAAACAGACAGTGGATGCTATAAAAAAGGTGCCTAAAATTGCTAAAGGGGCGGAGACAGAATACACAAGCGCCCACCGAAGACTGTGCGCAATAATAACACTAGATGCCTTCAATAGCTGGCAGTTGATTTTAAATGAGCTGAGGAGAAGAGAAATAGACGAGAGCCTCAAATTTTGTGTGGAGCACCTGTCTGGTGTGAAGTTATCGAAAATCAGAAACTAGTGGCAAAGCTCAGAGGACTGCAGAGGAAAATGAATGTAAGAATTTGCCGCGCTTACAGGCCATTTCTGGGCACGGGTGATTCAGAAATTATATATACGACCGCAGGAGAGCGGAATCAGATGAATGTTCCTATTGCGGGGAACAAGATGATACAGAGCATACACTGGTTGCATGTCCCAGGTGGGACAGGACCAGAAATGAATTTCTCCAGAAAATGCAGATAACACGATGGCAAACATAATACGCAGTGATGAAAAGTGGAAATGCGCATACAAAGCAATTAGAAACATCTTCGAAACTGAAAAGGACGATGACAGGATCGAATAGGAAACAGTCGAAACTCGGACACACAACGCCATTCACCGAAGTAATGCGAAAGCGGTTCCGGTGAGTGGGCTGAGACGAGAAGAGGTTTCAGTCGG
>JAFIRS010009242.1:0-11037 GCA_018342105.1 Gonioctena quinquepunctata | reverse complement strand
TTACTGAAACCACAAATGAGCGGCTGGCTTCTGTTTGTTGACTCCGCTGATTTGTCGTTTCTGCCTAGTGTTGTTCATCCTCGCATTTCTCCACCGTACTGATGAGGGCCGAGGCCCGAAACGTTCTACAGTTAACTCTTATCTCTGAGGGCTATGTCCCTAAATTTCTTTTCATTTTGTTTTTAACAGATCCCTCGATTACTCTTTTTCATATATATTTATATATTCCTGGACTCGGATGTCACGCAGGTGGCTATAGCTGCCTCCGTGGTGACGTTGGTGGTTTCCCTGGAAGTCAGGGTCTGCTTACTGAAACCACAAATGAGCGGCTGGCTTCTGTTTGTTGACTCCGCTGATTTGTCGTTTTCTGCCTAGTGTTGTTCATCCTCGCATTTCTCCACCGTACTGATGAGGGCCGAGAGCCCGAAACACGTGTCTACGGTTAACTCTTATCTCTGAGGGCTATGTCCACTAAATTTCTTTTCATTTTGTTTTTAACAGATCCCTCGATTACTCTTTTTCATATATATATATATATATATATATATATATATATATATATATATATATATATTCAGTGTCCGCCAAAATCTTGGAAACATATCGGATTTTTTTTATTAATCGTTTCTCAGAAAATTTCATTCTTCAAGTTGGTGCATTCAATTGGACTGAATACGCGCATAGCCATCATTATCAGTGGCGTGCGGGTAAGCGGGAATCGGGGAGATATTCTAAAACCACTATGGAGTAAAGTGACATTACTATGGAAAATATAGAAAAATTTTATTGAAAAAAGTTGTTCGTACCTAATAGATATTTCCAGTTATCCAGTTCAGTCTACCAATTGGCCTCAATGGGAATTATCAACAATAATTTTTGCGTAGTAAATTACTGGATTAGCATAAATTGTCTCAAAGCAATTAACTGATCCAACATAAAACACGAAAAAGAAAATCAACAAGAGTTTGACACTAATAACGTTGAAATTCTGACCAAAGAAAACAATCCAAGAGTAAGAATATTCATTGAATTGATACATATTTAAAAAGACCCCAATTGTATTTACGATAGAAATAAAGAAAAGAATTTGAGCCAGATTTATTACAACTTTTTCAACTTTGTTTATAGCAGTAAAGATGAAAACCGATCTTTACATGCTGTCAAAAAAATACAGTCAGGCTCATATACATAAACTAAATAATCCAGTGTACTCATGAGGAGGTTAAAGAAAGCATGAAAGATAAACAAACCATTCTCGATAACATCGAAATCACACACATTCAACAACTTTCGAACGATGCAAACGCAGGCAATTCAAACATTTTGTGAGTGAATACTCTATATTACAGGTATTTTTATAGATAGAGCGTCTTTATTGTATAGGAGAAAGTTACAGCTCATTACAAGTAGTTCGGGCTCTAACGTTACATATTTCAGATTACTGTGGATTACAAATTAAAGAGATAAGAGAAAAAAAAGTTAGAGTTGCAAGTTTCTCGTATTGCTTCGGTTTTTGTCGCATTTTACCACTAAATTTGGGAATCAGGAAGCAATTTTTTCTCGGTTTCTAACGATCAGTGTCAGGAAGTTTCGACTTTGACGGGTCTTGCTAGTCGTTCCTTGGGGAATCCCAGTCTTGCAGTTTTTATGATAGAGATGGTTTCGGAAGCAGAAATAATGTTCAAACCTCTTCGACCACTTTCGATGTGTCGAGTGATTCATCCAGTCCAACTATAATCACGTTTTTTTCCGTCACGATTCTCATTCGGAACTCGTTGTACATGTCTTGAGGCAAAGATTGGTTTTTGTTTATTACAGGTATTTTTATATTGTGTGAAATAATGATAATGTTTATTGACATGAATAAAAAATTTCATACAATCAATAAGTCACAGAAGTGTATAACAACTATGAGTTGTTAAGGTAGTTGTGTGTGACTGCATGCCCTACCACATAATACAATATTTTTATAAAAAATTCATGAATGTTATTGTTACAGAGATGAGAAAATATATAAATAAACATTATAAATATCCTAAACGAATGGACAATACAGATCACATTTAAAAGAAGTAATTATTGGAATATTGAATTAACAAATCTTAATATATATAATGAATGCAATTAAATCTTCAATTTAGTATAAAATTAGGGTAGATATATAACATAATCTGTCAATTAAGGTCAATTTCAATTACAAACTGATAAATATTATAATAATGATAAAGTTTATTTGCATGAAGGATAGAGTTGTTGCAATATTCAGTTATGCAATGATCATTGCTCTTATTATTTACTTTTTATGGAATAAGTTGTTTCATTTCATGTGCATTAGGATTATCACTGTATTTGTCTGTTGTCTGTATAACCTTTCCTGAATGTATATTTTCCATTCTGTAAATGGCTTTGGCTGTTGAATGGTGTACTCAATGAATAAATAGAAAACTTATGTATACTGATTCACAATATCATGAAAAAAAAATCATCAAGTTTTCGCAATCCACCTATTAAGCTTTTTTGCTGAAACTTCTTTCCAGATTTCGGTACAATTCAGGTCCCAGGTAAGCTGCATATCGTTGTCATATAGTTTTGTTACAGGCTGGTAATATAACCGTTTTTTTTCTGTTATCATAATTATGATTGGAGGGATGTAATACAATATTTCTTTTTTGTTACATTTCTTAGAATACTCAAATAGAATAATTCTCTTATGTCAATGAAATTGAATTACCTGAACAAATCGCTTGGATAATTACGGGCCTCATGATACATTATTGTGATGTATTTCTGTAAAGTATTCAAATTCAAACTGGTTATCGTATTCTCCACCTCATTCCATTTCACCGTACTGTAGTTGCGATTCAACCAAAGCATAATATAGTATTCTAATATTTTTGGTGTCAAGAAAATCTCACAGGTATTTGAATCTGTATATCGAACCCCTCAGTTTTAACGACATTTTTCATTTGTAGATTAAATCTCGGATACGATGACGATTTTGAAACACAATTCACGTCTTAGGATTTACACCATCCAGTATGCCAAGTGATTGTAAGAATCTACAGGGAGATATTTCTTCAGGGGTCAAGCCCTTTTTCACCCCCTAAACTTTTTTGTAGTGCGCCGCTGGTGAATTTTCTTTTTTTTGATAAGTTTCTTTGTCACCTGTTATTTTCACGCATCTGCGACCGTTATCGAGAAAAAAACAATTTTTTGTAATTCGCTGGAGTTGATTCAATTTTTTAACAAAACAATGAAAAATGGAAATTATTGGACTTTGCCTGCTATTTTCTTTTTGACGTTTAGGTTTTTTTGAAGCATGTGAATCATTTGGAAGTTGGTGGATGTCTCATCGTGTATTTGTTTGACATTAAAATGGAAAATGTACCATATAAATTTGAACATCTGGCTGACATCTATTTTGTTTATGGTATCGCTAATGGTGACGAACTTGAGGCTGAGAGGTTGTACATGCTGAAATTCCCTAGTCGCCGGCTTCCCAACTATTGGAGTTTTATGAATTCCCATCAGCACCTTCGGGAATACGGCAGCTTCCAGACTACAAGGCACGATGCTGGCAGACCGCGACAAACACGCAACCCAGTGAGAGATGAAGAGATTTTGAATGTTATCGACTAAAATCCTGGTATGAGTACTCGACAAATAGCACGGGATTTGGATGTTTTCCATTCAAATGCCTGGGGGATTCTACACGGAAACATACTATACCCATAGCATATACAGCGAGTACAAAGTTTGCTTTCTTGAGATTTCCCACGACGCTTGCAGTTCTCCC
This sequence comes from Gonioctena quinquepunctata, assembly GCA_018342105.1. Classification (NCBI taxonomy): domain Eukaryota; kingdom Metazoa; phylum Arthropoda; class Insecta; order Coleoptera; family Chrysomelidae; genus Gonioctena; species Gonioctena quinquepunctata. Next base: position 7,241 of record JAFIRS010009242.1, on the reverse strand, counting down.
GATGGACACGGCGCAACTGTACTAGGGATCCTGCATGTTTATCTCGTATCCTTTTCACCGATGAACCTCACTTTACACGCGACGGAGTGTGAATTACCACAACGTTCATATTTGAGCACTAGAAAATCCACACATGATCAGACAATCTAGATACCAGGAACAGTTCAGCGTGAACATATGGGCAGGAAGAGTGGGGGATACTTAAATTGGTCGTTTTATTTCACCTCGAAATTCAAATGGTGCCACACATTTGAACTTCCCACAACGAATTGCCTGCATAAGTGGAGAACGTGCCTTTACAAGTTCGTCAACAAATGTGGTTTATGCGATGGAGCCCCCCTCATTTTCAAGTCATCGTCCACGATTATTTGGATACAGTGTTTTCCAATCGTTGAATAGGCAGAGCAGGTCCAATTGCTTGGCCCCTACGGTCCCTAGATTGCAACCCGCTGGACTTTTTTATGGGGACATGTAAAGGGCCTAGTTTATGGTGCAGAACCAGTGCCTTCCATTGAAGTTCTTACAGAACGAATTATGGATGCCTTCCACACCGTGAGAAACACTCCCGGAATTTCAAAACGCGTACGAGAGTCTATGAGAAGGAGAGTGGAATGTTGTATCGCAGAAGGAGACCATTTCCAGTACCTTTTATATAAAGTCACGGTTCGTTAGGTGTCTCATTTAAGTAATGTTCAAGGAAACTTGTAATTTCGATCACAATCCAAATAAGTAGCGTTTTTTGTTTTTATTGATGAATAGGTTTCCCCCTTTTGTTAAAAATTTCAAATAAATGTAGCAAATTGCAAAAAATTATTTTACTCTTTTCCTCGATACCGGTCGCAGATTCATATCAAATTACAATAGAAAAAAATGTATTAATAGAACAAAGAATGCATTGCATAATTCAGAATCCACCAGCGGTGCACTACCAAAATGCTTATGGGGCAAAAAAGGGCTTGACCCCTGAAAAAATATCTCTCTGTGAATTCTCACAATCACTCGGTACTGGATGATGTCAACCCTGAAAACGTAACCTGTATTTCAAATTTGATCTCAAAATCGCAAAAACTGAAAGAGCTATGAAAAAAAAATCTTGAAACTTTAACGTTCTGTAGATCGGTAACGAAGCGTTTGCGGACACATGTTTAGGAAAAAATAAGTGTTATTTTGACCTGAAAAATACGCCGTTGTAATCTTGATACTGAATTCTGGAACACCCTGTATATATGAGGTCGAGAAACTATAGAATATATATATATATATATATATATATATATCTAGTTGCTTGCTCGGTGGAAATATGAAGAATCCTGGTGTTTTTCTGGACTGTGTTTATAGAATATATATATATATATATATTCTAGTTGCTTGCTCGGTGGAAATATGAAGAATCCTGGTGTTTTTCTGGACTGTGTTTATAATATATATATATATATATATATATATATATATATATATATATATATATATATATTCTAGTTGCTTGCTCGGTGGAAATATGAAGAATCCTGGTGTTTTTCTGGACTATGTGTTTATATCACTGCCTGACAGTTTCACCCCTCTCGCAAAGTGATGAGTGCTTGGTGCCAATACAAAAAGCCAGGGAGAAAACAACCAGAAAGATAATTGTGAGGGGAGACAAGTTCACGGTTCCACAAAACATCAAAGATCTCATTAAATTGAAAAATAAAGAACGAAAGAGATGGCAAACAACGAAAAACCCAGTCCATAAAGAGCACTTTATGCGGCTGGGTAAGGAAGTTGAAGAACTCATAAATGTCAATACAAATGAGATATGGAACCGTAAGCTAGAAAGCCTTAACGTCGTGGACCATTCACTATGGGATATGGCCAAAAAAATCCAGAGGAAAAGAGAACCCATTCCAGCTATAGTGACTGGTCCGGGGCGGTCGGTGGCACAGCCGCAGGAGAAAGCCGATTTATTCGGGGAGTACTTAGCAGGGTGCACGTCACGGAGCCAGACAGGACAGAGGAACATAGAAGAATTACAAGTGTAGCCTCGAACATAAAGGAAACACCAGCGGTAAGATTGGTGCCCTCAGAGCTCCAGAAAGTTTTAACAAGCTATGAGGAAGTTCTGGGGGTAATCAAAAAATTACCACGTAATAAAGCTCCTGGACTGGATGGCCTAGACGCCATTCTGCTCAAAAATCTTCCAAAGAAGTCGCTGGTCCAGCTGCTCTATATTATAAATGCTATCCTGAAGTGGCAGCACTACCCAGACTGCCTTAAAAAAGCCGAAGTCATCCCCCTACATAAACCGGGGAAAAACAAAAATAACCTAGAAAGCTACAGGCCCATTTTGCCTCTAAGCGTGGTGGCCAAGGTGGTGGATAAAATCCTTCTGAAACGTATTGTCGATTTCGAACGACCTCTCAAATAGCCCGAGTTGTTCACGGGGTGAAAGAAGCCATCAGCAGAGATCACAATACGGTTATGGTCCTGTTGGATATGCAAAAAGCCTTCGATACTGTCTGGACAGAGGGACTTATCACGAAAATGGCAGAAGCAGGCATGCCTTTTTATCTCTTGAAGCTCATTGAATCCTATCTTAAAGAGCGGACTTTAAGGGTGAAAGTCAACGGAAATAGTTCGCCAGAATATATGGTCGGAGCGGGGGTCCCGCAGGGGTCTTCGCTGTCACCAATCTTATATTCACTGTATACACATGATTTTCCTTCCTTCGCTCGGACGAATACGGCGGATGATACCGCGATCTATGCCCATTCGTTCCACAGCGGAGTGGCTGCTAAACACCTCCAGATTCATCTGAATAGGTTTGTCATACCCTATATAGGGAAAAATAAGATAAAGCTAAACTCGAGTAAAACGAAGGTCCTTAATTTCACGAGGAAACGAACTAACGTGAAGATCCTCGGGAAATTAAAGATTGACAATAGCAAAGTGATGGAAAAGCCCTCAGCGAGATACTTGGGGGTCGTATTGGACAAACGTATGAATCTGCATAGTCATATAACGTTAGCGTTGCAGAGGGGGCGGCCGCAATTAGGCGTACCTACCCCCTCATAGCACGCAACTCTAACTTATCTCACGACAATAAAATCCGCATTTATAAGCAGATAATTAGGCCAGCGATGACATACGCTTGTCCGGTGTTCTGTAGCCTCTCCAAAACTCAATTGTTGAGACTGGAGAGAATGCAGAATAAAGCGCTCAGTAATAGCAGCAGATACATCCGACTTGATGATCTGCGCGTACTAACGGGGGTAGAAAAGTGACAGGACTTTATCATGAGAATATCAGATAAGTTCTATAGAACGCACATCTCAAAAAGTCCGCTTATAGCGAACATAACAAGAATTAGAGTTAATCACCACCGTAAACATGGCGTAATATATCAAAATTTGGACCTATACAATGAGATTGAAGACCAATTACAAACGAAGCCTGAAAGGTAGCCAATAGACAAGCATTAATTTTTTGAAACTGGGTTTCTTATTTTCCTTTTCCCAGCATGACGAGCGATTAATTAATAGTACAAGGGAAAATCAAACCAGCCAGCAAACGCATAAGCCCAGGCAGGAGGCGTCTTGAACATAAAGTAACTATCAAAACAGGCATAAAACTAGTATGTCAAAGAGCTCACCTGCTAACAACAGCAGGGGCTGCCACTTCGCCCCCATAGGAGGGCAAGAGGGCAGTCAAAAATCCCCTAACAGCAGAGCAAACTCCCTTCCTTCCTCTCCTACCCCCAGCAAGAAGAGAACAAGAAGAAAGAACATCTGTGATATGTATATATCAGTTTTAGTTTGCAATATATTGTAGTATAATGAAATAAATATTTTTGGATTGGATTGGATTGGATTGGTGCCAAATAGTTTTGGGAAATTCGTAGTGATCGCGAGTATTTCATAAATAAAAGTGCTGAGGTAGTGCTCGTTCGGGAGCACTTTTCTGGAGTGCTTAGTGCTCGAAGCACTTATAGGTGCTCGCCACAGCTCTGCTCACCAGTATACATTTCAGGAATGAGCTAACATGAATTACATTTATGGCTATGGTGTAGCTTATCTCTATCTAACAAGAGTTTGGAAATGATCCTACTATTCAGGTGCGAGCAATTGAAAGCCGTACAGGGATACCGAAATCCACTGTGAACAGAATTACACGACGATCGGTAACACCCTATCACGTGGCTAGTATTGTCAAAAAAATTCTGCAGAAACATAAGAAAGACCCAGAGTATATAGATAAAATTTTATGGGCATATAAAAGTTCTTCGAAAAATATGACTCCATGAACCTGCACAATCTCCATGCTCTTGAAAACCCACATTCAATGCGTGAAGAAAAGTCAGAGTATACCTTCAAAGTAAATCTAAGAATCGGCATCCAGAACGGTTGAATGATTGATCATTTTGAATCATCTGAAAATATAAACAGGAGAATATATCAACATTTTTTAGAAGATGAATCGTCAAATCTTGTGGGAGGTGACAACATGGAAACCATAGCGTGGTTTCGAAATGACTGCTGTCTTCTCATTATGCACAAGGGGTGAGACTTCATCTGGACCAATCTCATTCACAGAGATGGATCTGTTGTCGTGGTCCCAATCCATGGCATACTCGGAATCCAAATCAAAGTTTTCTAGAATTTTTCTACGCGGTTTGAATGAAAAAAAAAGTCTATGTACTGATGAGGAGGTTGACACATATTCCGATATGTTGTAAGAAATTAGCATTATGCAATTATCGCAAATAGGAAATTATGTCTCTACAAAGGACATATCTTCAGTTTTCCTCAATTATCTCAGAAACCTCCACTTTTAGTCACATGACTTTGAGGTTGAGTATCGATGAGCCGAACTGATGTCAGACGCTCATTTGTCCTTTCATTTGCCCCAAGAAAATATGAAGGAACATATGACCATATACCATCGTAACTACGCCACTGGTTCACGAAAATACGAAATTATAACTAACTAGCACGTTGATAAACCTTGATTTGTGTTCCAAGTTCCAAATCTTTTCCTTCAGGAATTTTGGAGAAAACAAATTGAATCTAAATTTCTTTCCTAATTACGACACCCTGTATCTCAGAGGGGATACATTTTAGGACACACCTTGAAGCAACTTTCCATTTTGAAATGAGGTGAGGAATATGTAGTCGGAGTATGTCGGTCTCATTCTGACTCACCCTGTATATATACCCAACCCCTTGCACACCCGTGAATGACGAGTGTATAATGCCATCTTACAACGAACTACAACGGTATATAATTATCTGAGTTTGATAATAAAAAATTCAACCCAAGAACCCATGAATCAAGCAATTTTTTTTTCAGGTATGGGACTATTGACTTCATTATGGGCTGTAATCAATACCGGGGCTATTCAGGGTTGTGGAACAAACAATTAAATGCTGAAATATGGAATTTTGTAGCTGGGGTACTCAAAAAACATCGATTCTCAAGAAATTCATAAAAGTGCCACTATCTCAATGGGAATAGGAGATATAACAACAAAACTACAGTTTTCATCAACCAACGTCAACCAATATAGGGTGAGCTCCCATTTCAAGTATACCTTCCCGTTGTATGAACAGGGTGTAATCTTACCTCTCACACACCCGTGAATAATGAGTATTATATGCCATCCTATAACAAATTACACTGGTTGAAAAATCTTGAAAAAAAAAAAAAACAGTCAAATCTGTTTGAATTCTGAGATCGGCGAAACAGCGGAGTGTTGGTAGGTAATGAATTTTGTTATATTTTTTTTCGGCAGGTAAATTCTTAAAAATATTGTGGAATAAGTGAAGATAATTTGATTCGTATTTGATGTTATCTAACGTATTATGTTTTCAAATTTTTATGTTTTACATTATTTTTAAGAATTTTCCTGAAGATGACATAAACAATGTCGAAACATAGTGTCAAATAAAAAAGATATAGACTGACTAAGGCCCTTATTCCGAAAAACTGAAATATATATCTGGTTTAAAAATAATAAAACATCAAAACCTATGAATCAACCATTTTTTTTTAAGGTATAGCACTATTGATATCATTATGGAAATATAGAATTTTGTAGCTGTGGTACTTAAAAAACATCGATTTTCAAGAAATTCATAATAGAGCCACTTTGTCAACGGGAATAGGGGATATAACAAGAAAACTACACTTTTTATCAACCAAGTGCAACCAATATAGCGTAAGCTCCCATTTCAAGTATATCTTCATTTTGTATAAACACGGTGTAATCTAACCTCTCATACACTCGTGAATAATGAGTCTAATATGCCATTTCTTAATAAATTACAGTGTTAAAAGAATCGTAAAAAAAGGAAATATAAAGAAACTGTAAATTTTTTTCAAATTCTGAGAACAGTGGAACAGGGAAGTTTTGTTAGGTAATACATTTTTTATATTTTTTTTCCGGCTCATTAGGGTTTCCTCGTAAGAAATTCAAAGCAAACATTTTTCTTTAGTAGATATAGCTATACGGATTCTGGCGCAATTTGGCACTTTTTCCCATGTAAATTCCCATAAGAAAATCTAAGGTCCAACGTGGTAATTTTGCGACCACAAATCAGATCCTTGGGGAACACCCATTTTTGCGTGCTCGAGGCCTATATTACCCTGGATTTTCCCTATATCTACTGTATTTTAAGGGTCAACCTGATGAATTTCTACCTTTTGATATGATTTTTTTTTTTTTTTTTTTTTCCTAGATCTATGAATTTTCAGGGTTACCTGATGGATTTCTCATGGATGATTGACTTTTTCCCCAGATCTAGGGAATTTTTCACGTAGGTTGTGTTTAGATTAGTCGTTTCAGATGGATTTCCAGAGTTAACCTGATGGATTTCTCATGGATGATTGACTTTTTTCCCCAGATCTAGGGAATTTTTCACGTAGGTTGTGTTTAGATTAGTCGTTTCAGATGGATTTTTAGGGTTAACCTGATGGATTTCTCATGGATGATTGACTTTTTTCCCCAGATCTAGGGAATTTTTCACGTAGGTTGTGTTTAGATTAGTCGTTTCAGGTAGATTTTTAGGGTTAACCTGATGGATTTCTCATGGATGATTGACTTTTTTCCCCAGATCTAGGGAATTTTTCACGTAGGTTGTGTTTAGATTAGTCGTTTCAGATGGATTTTAGGTTAACCTGATGGATTTCTCATGGATGATTGACTTTTTTCCCCAGATCTAGGGAATTTCTCACGTAGGTTGTGTTTAGATTTGTCGTTTCAGTTT
>JAFIRS010009241.1:0-11039 GCA_018342105.1 Gonioctena quinquepunctata | reverse complement strand
TCCAGTCCCTCTTCCGCGTAATGCAACGGTCAATATTGGAAATAATTGGAACACGCCGGTCGCCAACGGAAAGAATTCGAAACATCGAGAATGCTGTATCGGAGATAAATAGGCAACCCTCAAGTCTCAGAGACAGTCTGAACGAGCCCATACCATCGAGCTATACAGTGGCGTAGTAATATAAATCAAGTTGTATATTTAAGTGTTAAATAAATTAGTTAAACCAAGTTAAGTTTATTTACGTTACAGTATTTTTTTTGAAACAATTGAAATTAAAATTGTTTTTTCATTTTACCTCGTGGATAAATGAGATTTGGTCAAGAGAAACATGATTTTTTCTTAAAAATTATTTTTTGTGTAATTTATTTATGAATCAATTCAGTTACATCAAATTTTGATCAAAAATTTTTTTTTTCAAATGAAACCCCTATGGCCACCTACCTGTCTCTCTAGAACATTAATTGAGGAAAAAAATGACATCATTTTTGTATTTCGTTGCAGTAACAAATTGTATACATTCAAAAATCTACAACTAGTTCATGAGTTTCCTTGCAGTTCGAATAATTTTTCAACTGAGTAAGCTGTGGAAAACAACATTTCTGAATCTTGTCAACTAATTATGTTTCTCTGTCATCTTCCATCTCAACTCTCGAAAATTAGTTTACTTCCGGGAATTAGTTTAGTAGAAATGTAAAATCAAAATTATAGGTTCACAAGAAGTGAACAGGTTGATATGTTATTAATTTACGGAGAATGTCTTGAAAACATTGTCGCCGCTTGTCAGTTATATGCTGAACGATACCGAAATGGTTGCTTATATAACTGTACTAAATTCCAGACAAATCTGTTCACGAATGCAGAAGTTACAGGGGTAGCCCGATATCCTGTGTCACCTGGTATATATATATATATATATATATATATATATATATATATATATATAATTATGTGATTGGTATTTGGGTTATGCAGCAGGCCAATAAGTGTACTCTTTTACACGGATTCCAAGCTTTCGATAATATTTATTATCATCATCAGGGATGCTACAAAATAGGAAGACACATAGGAATATATAATAGAGAAAAACAAGACATTCATAACTTACAGTGTAAGTGAGGTTATGCGGCGATGATGTTAATATCATATATAAAGTTATATGAACAAAACGGTGTATACAACTCACAGGAATCAACTACAATCCACATTACATACGTTAACAATGTATTCTTATGTTGAGAATTATGAATCGTGTTTTACTTTGAAAGGGTTGTCAACTAGACATGTGAATGGATGAATTCTCAAATAGACTGACACAACAGATATAGACCACTGGAATTAGTATTACCAAGTGAAATTTACTACGGCATGGAATATTTCCATATATAGATCCAAATAAAAGTTTATTGACTATTGAGAATTTAGATGTGTGAATATAGGATGATGTGCATTGAAAAAATCAAACTATGTTATAAGCATTCATGGGGGTAATCTGCTGATTCTCCCTCACATTAGGATTGTCTACAAAAATTAAATAAGAGTAAATCTCACTCAAATGATTTAAATCTATTTTTTTATTTAGAGGATTTTCTGCCTGTGAAATGTGAACCATCTCTAAAAAGAGTCTCTTGGTAGTGTTTCTTTCGTTGGATAAATTTTTTTACTGAGTTATAATCCATACAATGTCCTTCCTTATAGACATGCTCACTTAGTGCACATCTCTCCGGGTGCAGTCTACTGTCACTTTTGTGTGCGGTGATGCGGTCCTTCAACTGTCTGGACGTTTGTCCTATGTATGTTTATCACAGTGTTGACACGGTATACAGTAAACTACTCCGAACAGCTGGTGCATGGGGCTTGTTTAATTTTAAAAATTAATATGTTAACATTATATGTCTATTTTGATGTTTTTGAAAAAGACTTGAAGGTTCTGGACAGTCTAGATGTGATATCTTTGATAAAAGGTAAAGAGGTATAAAAATATGTTTGAGAGGGTTCTGCAATTTGCATATTGACTGGTGGAATTGGTGGTGCATTAATGAGATGTAGAATTTTTTCAAAATTGAAAGACAAGACCCCATGCACCAGCTGTTCGGATGTAGTTTACTGTATACCGTGTCAACACTGTGATAAACAGTACATAGGACAAACGTCCAGACAGTTGAAGGACCGCATCACCGCACACAAAAGTGACAGTAGACTGCACCCGGAGAGATGTGCACTAAGTGAGCATGTCTATAAGTAAGGACATTGTATGGATTATAACTCAGTAAAAATTTTATCCAACGAAAGAAACACTACCAAGATACTCTTTTTAGAGATGGTTCACATTTCACAGGCAGAAAATCCTCTAAATAAAAAAACAGATTTAAATCATTTGAGTGAGATTTACTCTTATTTAATTTTTGTAGACAATCCTAATGTGAGGGAGAATCAGCAGATTATTTTATTTCGCCCCACGTTGGGCGCCATTTGATATGTATTGATAATATAACAAATTCATTTTGTTATTATTTCGCCCCACGTTTTGGGTGGCAAATGTTATGTTTCGATAAATTGTAAATATAAATTGTTTTTATAAAATGAAGATTGCTAATAATTTTCTCTATTCTTCGTTGTGAGCCAAATTGTTATGATATAGATGAGTATTTTCGCCCTGTATAATATTGCAATGATGATGTAATAATAACGTCACTGTAATAATAACGTCACTGTTCTCTCGTCACGTTGCTGCCAATTGTTATCACTTTCCTTACCACAGCTAAGCACAGTTGGTACGCCTCTTATCTCAGATAGCCGGTTCAGGCAATTTAGCCACTAGCCACTGCTTGATGTCAATTTTTATTCAGTGTTTATAAGTATGATTGCTGATAATTGTGGAAAACAAGCAACAAAGTATCAAAAGCAATTATTTCCTTTATTCAGGAAAACTTAAATTTACCTGGCCTACGATCGATAACTTATTCTAATGTCAATCTACAAATTTCCATGGATAATCATGAGAAAAGTTCATGGGTAAAATAGACACAACCTCACTTTTACCTTGATAGTGAAATTTTCTTTAATAGTTCAAGTTCAGATGAAATGAAGTTCTTCTGATGGGATATGAGTTATTAGTGAAATTGTTCACTTCGTGATGTGCACTAGGAAAGTTTATACCTGTTGCTGGAACGGTCGTTGTTCAATATACACCCAGATTTGGATTCTCTTCCACTCCAAAGCTCTCAGGAACTCCAATACCAAAACGAAGGAACCATACACATTCAGAAATCAGCTTTGGATACTTGTATATGTTGTACAAATAAGGTTATGTTGGTTTTCTGCTTATTATGTTGAAATTAATGAATTTTCCTTTCTCTCCCAACAAAACGTGGCATTCGTTTCAAAATTATTTTCAGTCTCCTCTTGGCTTTGTTTTCCGTTTCCAGGATACCATTTTTCCTTCATTCCTTTTCATTTGAATTTTCGAATTCGTGCACTATATTGTCACATTTTAACTGTTTTAGGTTATTTGTCAAAACTTATAAATAGAACTATTTTTACTTTCTTATAAACTATATTTAATTTCAGTGATAATTGTCTCTGATACTTCCTCGTTCTTATTTTCTCACAATTTCAAATCTTACATTTGACCATACTGATCCCTGATTGGCTATTGTCATCGAGAAGTTTGCTGTTCTCCCATTGGCTACTTTTAGTGAGATACAATTTCATATACTGTATGTTTTAAGCTTATTATTTTGTGGATCACATTTTATTCAGGATGATTTTGTAAGTTTAGACTTTTTTGTTGTCTCTTGAACAATTATGGTTTGTAATCATTATGACAGTGTATGAAATTGATTGTGTTATAGTATTTGGACATTTTTATCTATTCATATTATACAGAGGCTTAATAAAGGAAATAGAACTTCAAAAATTATGTAAAAACAATCTCTTGAAACTAATAGCTATTTAGTAATTATTCTTTTTGTGGTTTATTTCTTTTTAAAATATATAACTGGTTTTTCATAACATAACAATATATATATATATATATATATATATATATATATAACATGGTTATCAGTTACGGTAGCTATGCCGAGTTATGGAAAATCTCTATAGCAACACCAATTTTCAAATCAGGTAGTGAGACTGAGCTCGAAAACTATAGACCGATCTCTAACATGTGCGCGCCATCTGAATTATCAGAGCAAATTATAATACACAATTGTACAACAACACCAACAAATGCAGCAACACGGGTTTGTGATACAAAAATCTATTGATAGTAATCTAGTTATATACAGCAATGAGGTATTTGAAACCGAGGCGAATAAAGCACAATTGTATACGATATTGTCTGATTTCCGTAAAGCTTTTGATCAAGTTAATCACGACATATTATTGACAGAACTCAATGAATTTGGATTATCAGAAAACTTCAAGCGCATTATAAAGAGTTACCTGATGAACAGATCTTTTGTGGTGAAATACAATGGGAACATTCCTGGGAAGTTTCATGCAAACTCCGGAGTCCCTCAGGGATCTAATCTAAGGCCCCTACTGTTTGTGTTATTTTTGAATGATTCACCATCATCTATTAACTATTCCAGATGATTAAAAAATATTCAAACGTTTACAAAATGTGCGGGACTGTGAAATTACTGAAAGACATCAACAGCATCCTAGATTGGAGTTATGAAAATAAATTATACTTTGATGTGAATAAAAGCTTTTTTTAACAATAGCTCGTTCAAAACCAAATCTGAATATCAAATGGAAACTGATGCTTTAGTACGGCGAAGTGAGGTTAGGGATTTGGGAGTAATTTATAACAACTTCTTCTCGTTCACAGGGGATATCAAAAAAATTGTTGAGGAATCAAACCGCATGCTAGGATTCTTGATTGGTCAAACATACAGCTTTGATAATATAGATACAATTAAATTACTTCATTACAGTCTGGTGAGACCTGAGCTTGAGTTTGGTTCTGTAATATGGTTAGGAGAGCACATTACAATATTGAAAGAAGTGGAATAATACAAAATAAATTACTAAAATACTTATACTTGAGAAAAACACGTGTGGCCCAATAACGTACAACACACGTAGTGAATTCAATATCTTAGCTCTGGAACACAGGAGAAACCTGGGAGCAATGATGTTTCTAAATGAGGTTAAAAATAATAACATACATTCACCTGATATTCTGTCACTGATCCCATTTGATGTACCATCTCGTAGAACCCGATAAACGATGCCATTCAAAATATCGATATCTATCTCAGGCAACATAGCGCCACTAGCAACTATTTTAAGATTAGCCAACAATTTCGAAGGAATGTTAAACTTGGATTGAACTTTGAATCAAGCCGCCTTCCACAGATTGTTCCTTAATCAAATAATAAACCTTGAAATAGACGACAATCTTTCTCCAACCATCCAGTCTAGAGAAATTACACTCGGATGATTGGCAACATTGTATCACAGTCCATCGAGTTTCCGACGTGTGCAGAAACGAAATCCATTTCAGAGCATCCGACATGGCAAGAAACATATTTATGATACTACAAATATATGATATGCCAAATGAAATAGAAGTAGTTTACAATAAAACTAGTGTAGTTCATTTATTCCAGAGGAAGACGTTCTTAGGTCAAAATTAACACAGGTTCCATGAATATATCTTTAAACTTTTTCACAGCTTGACTCTTTTTTATTTCTGATGAGCAGGGATTGCATCTTATTGCAGCTTATTGATCGAGGCTTTCCAGATGTAAGTTGATCCCTCACACCCCTGAGAAAGTGCTCATTTTGACATTCAGTAGGTCGATTTTATCATTGCAATTTTCTCAATCTTTTTGTGTATCTCATTCAAATACAGAATGTCAGCTACCAATTTTTCCACCTTTTTTTAAAAGGGGTGTGTTTTCAGAAATGTATTTTCGAAGGATTGTACATACACTCCTTTGTCGCCCATTTTAAGTAACATTTCATGGAATACTTTGAAGAATCCTTCGTTGAAACATTCCACGATGGTCCAAAAGTATGGTGGAGATACGAGGATGATCTTTTCGCTATCTGGGATTGAAGTGAAGAAGAATTTGAAGAATTATTGGATCATATAAACTTCCCTTTTTAGATGTCATGATCCAAGAATCATCATCCCGAATGGAAACATCTGTACACAGAAAGAAGACACATACCAATCGATATCTACACTATAACTCGAACCATCATGCCAGTGTGAAAATAGGCATAGTTGAAAGACTCTATAATCGAGCCCAAACAGTTTGCAATTCCAACCAGAATCTACAGGAAGAAATAAACCTCATAAAATCTGTTCTCAAGGAAAATGCAACAACAATCCACCAAACAACCAATTTGCACAACCAACAGGAGTATTCCCACCACCTACACATTTCACAACCAACATGTGCCCGAATTATCTGAGAAGATCAAACGGATTGGTCACCTAATAATACTGTAAATTGAACAGAGGAGAATCTTTTAGCATTAGGAAACGTTCAATACACATCTTAATTATAATTTATGAAATTTGTAAGGCCTTTTCCACTATCCACAACAACCACCGACTTTGAATTTGTGTTCATGGGACAGAAATTCATAAGTACCAACTCGGTGGAGCCGTTCAACAGAAAATTCACCATGCAAACACTTTCTATATAACATGGAATAGTTTGTTTTTCTAAAATATGTTACATCGATCGATCACACTCAAAATATTTCACAACGAATTGACATAACCTCAAAGGCGACAAAAGCACAATCACAGAACGGATCAGACACACAAATCGCAAAAATACCCTGTGTGGCTTGTAATGGCAGTTTACTGAATTATGACAAGAAACGACGTCGGCGCCATCTGAAACTCTAGATAACTCCCTTTATCAAGTGGGCTGGTGTCCCCCAGTTTGGCCCAATATTTTACAGGTATAAGTGAATACACCATGGTTTTTAGAATTCCAAATGCAGGTCATGGCTGTCGAAATTGGGTCGAATAGAAACTCTCAATCTATTTTACAAATCATTTGGTATAACATTGCCCTATCGAGCTTGAATTAACATCCGGAAATTTTTTCTTAATCGCGAACTTTATTGAAAAAATTCGGATCCCAAAAAAATTTTGGGAAATGATTTATGGTCTACCTCATATTTGAGCAATTCAAATTTAAATTCAACAGCTAAAAGTTGTATTTTTTTGGGAATGTAATCTAATGAATTTGTTTCGAATGCTTTATGGTCTGTTAACATAAATGTTTTGAGGATTCCAATTGACTTAGCCAAAACTGCTGACATTAACCATTAACAAATACCACCACTAACATTAATATTTCTGAAATCTTGACATGTACGGATCAGGAAACCCAGTATTTCACTGGCTTTGTTACAAAAGTAGTTTAAATGCACGACATCTACTAGCTAAGAGTATGAATATAAGACAAAGTTCTTGATTTTGGATAGTCTGTTCAAAGTAATATTATTGAGGGAATATTGTGTGCTTAGGGCATTTTGTACCTCGTAATAGGTATAGTTTGCTTGAACACGACACGGAAGATTTTCATATCATCAGCATTGAGTCAATAAAACAGATCTTATGACCTTCCGGAACAATTAGTACTTACATTTTTCGCTTACGGGGGTGAGAAAACACAAATATACAGACGAAAAATTCTTATGTAGATTCCTCCACATTCATCCCGGTGAAATACTCGTTATCCTCCCAAGGCGCACCACGCTATAACACGGAGAAGAGAGGTTGCGTATTCCTATCGATTTCCCTAGTTTGAAAATGGTCCAGGCAAGTATTGCAGGTTCGCCAACTGTCACAATGTGGGCGTAACAATATCGCCGCAAATTGGTTGTTATAATTATGAATTTAGTGAAATATGAGTTGTGCGTGTGTTTTCTTGTTGTTTTGTTAAATAATGCTTCAGGTAAGTGATTAGATTGTGGGAGTGGAAATTGTTTATTACTATAATCAAAATGGATAACCACGAGAGATTCTCGCAAATCTAGGGCAGTGAGTGATTGATTTTGATCGTATTCCTGACCTACAGGAGAAGAATCTATGCTCAATACCGTCGTATTTTCATTTTCTGTAGAGATTAACTAATGTGTGAGAAATGGAAATATTTCCATATCTGTTGACTTGAATCGTTTTCGCAACTAGAAGAAAAAAAATCCATGATATTATCTGATCTTGGGAAATTATTTCATTCCCAAATTGTTTTAATTTAAAACCCAAGGAAAGCAAAACTTATATCATCATATTCTCTACTCGCAGTCCAAACAATATTGATATACCTTCAAATAATGAAATGATAAGCCCAGTTGAAACAGTAAATATGCTCGGAATTGTTCTGGACCGAAAACTATCATGGCATCCCCATATTGATGCACACTGTACTAAATTGAAAAAATGTTGCTACTCCATTAGGTTCATGTCTAACCATTGTGTTATCAATGTATTGAAAACCTTGTATCACGCCAATTTTCATTCCCACATTCGTTATGGGATTCTGAACTGGGGCAATGGTGCAGCCGTGCTATTAAAAAATACGTGATAAGAATAATTGCTCAACTAGGATACAGGGAGTCATGCAGAAATGCATTCAAAGAACTGAATATTCTGACAGTCGCCAGCACATTTATACTAGAATCCTGTGAATATGTATATAAACATAAATCCATCTTTCAACCATATCAACATGACCACAAAACTCGTTCCAAGGGTCTGTTGGTGTCAAATGCTCATAGAACAGCGTTCTATGAAAAAAGTGTAGAATTTAATGGCTGTAAATTCTATAATATACTTCCTGAAGATATTAAGGATTCTCCGAGTTCTCATGTTTTCAAATATAGGCTGAAGAAACCGTTTCAAATGAACTGTTACACTTTTCAGGAATTTATCGAGCAACTATAAATTACAGACTGAGTGAAAAGCTCATTCATATTCATAATATAGGTGACTTACCATCATCAATGATATGATGATAAATTACTCAATTAATTTTATATTTACTCATTAGTCTTGTCCTGACTTTGTACTCTTGTATCTATAAGTAATATATATATATATATATATATATATATATATATATATATATACTTTTCTCCAATTATTGTACATTGTAACATTACTGCAACAACTGAATTTTCAATTTGAGAAATAAAGAAATTATTATTATATCTGCAGAGTCATGATTTAATTTTTTAAAGCTATGATAGGGAAAAATATAATATACTTTGACTTCCATCAACTCCAACGGAAAAATGTGTGGTGGATAGTTCACCAACAAAACGACCAATATTCACCCAATTGTAGAAACCTGTAGAAGCCATTCACTTGTGATTTTAATCGAAAAAATTCAATTTTTATTATTTGTGTTCATAAACGATCATGCCTTCAGAATCTGAAACAGTGAAGCTTCACTTCTATATATTCAGACATCAAGCAATCACTCTGTTCGGAATGTTCAGTTTTTTCGCATGAAAGGTTACACACCCATATTATTCAAAAAGTTGTTGCCCCATATAACTTTCTTCAAAACGGCATCATATACATATGTGAATAGACTTAACATTGATAGTCCGACTCGAGTTTTTCCCTTTCATCTCACGATAATCCGAATGTTTTCCAAGCAGCCATCAAACACATAGAGGCCAATCCAGACGCGAAAAGACTCTACGATGATTTGCTCAGCAATTATAACAGACTCATCAGGCCTGTCAACAATCACACTGAAACGCTCACGGTGTGGCTGAGCCTCAAACTGTCACAGCTCATCGAGATGAACCTCAAGAATCAGATCATGACAACAAACTTGTGGGTCGTGCAGGTGAGGAGTCAGTTATTACTTCATAGATTTGAAAATATATAGAGTGCGAAAACATCAATTATATATATATATATATATATATATATATATATATATATATATATATAATTATACAGGGTGAGTCAGAGTACGACAGACAAACGCCGATTACTGATTCCTCACCTCATTTCGAGGTGAAAAGTTGCTATCAAGGTATGTCCTAGAATGCATCCCCTTTGAGATACTGGGTGTCGAAAGTACGAAAAAAATTCAGATTTAATTGGTTTTCTCCAAAATTCCTGGAAGAAAAAATTTGAAACTTGGTACTCTGATCAAGGTTTATCAACGTGCTAATTTGAAGTTATTTTTTTTTTCTTCAACCAATAGCGTACGAAGGTATGTGGTCATATGTTCCTTCATATTTTCTTGGGACAAGTGAAGGGACAAATGTGCGTTTGACAACAGTTCGGCTCATCGATACTCAACCTGAAAGCCATAACATTCCATGTGCCTAAAAGTGGAGGTTTCTGAGATAATTGAGAAAAACTGGAGATATATCCTCAGTAGAGACATAATTTCCTATGTGCATTAATCGCATAACGCTAATTTCTTACAACATATCGGAATATGTGGAGGAAGAGGAAACAATTTTCGATGATTCCTACCCAAGTATTCACTAAAAACTTTTGTTGGTAGCCTTTTCGAAACATTCCATGCGGTAAGTATTGAATGAATGTGTTTTTTTGTGGAGGAACAACGTTTCTTGACATGTTTTTTGGGTAACCTTCCACAGTCTGAAAATGAAAATATAATAGTTTGCCCTTTCCACACTTGTATAGATTTTCCTGATTATATTTTCTTTTTCAGACTGTGGAAGGTTACCCAAAAAACATATCAAGAAAAATTCCATGCGGATTTTGTTCATCCCATGAATGGCTGTTGCTACTATTGAAATATCCATCTCTTGCGAAACATACCTCATCCGTGAATAGAACATATCTAGGAAAGTCGTTTGCTCCTTCATACATCCTCGAAAACCATTAACAAAAAATCTACGAGGGCCATAATCACCAGCATCTAGGGCCATCACCTTCTGTAGGCGAAATGGATATAATAGTTGTTCACGTGCTACCCGACTTACTGTTGATTGTGACACTTGTAACCTATACGAAATAGCCCGAGTGCTGGTAGAAGGATACGTTGCTAATCGATCAA